>VSMD01070406.1:0-20891 GCA_008750895.1 Mirza zaza
GAGACCAGCCTGAGCAAGAGCGAGACCCCATCTCTACTATAAATAGAAAGAAATTAATTGGCCAACTAATATATATAGAAAAAATTAGCCGGGCATGGTGGCACATGCCTGTAGTCCCAGCTACTTGGGAGGCTGAGGCAGCAGGATTGCTTGAGCCCAGGAGTTTGAGGTTGCTGTGAGCTAGGCTGACGCCATGGCACTCACTCTAGCCTGGGCAATAAAGTGAGACTCTGTCTCAAAAAAAAAAAAAAAAAAAAAGTAAAAGATCACTTCTTGCCCAAACTTTTAGTCATCTACCAAAGTCAACAGAAACACTCACATGTATGTAATTTGTAGATGTCTCGAAACCCATTCAATAACAAAAAAACAGGAACAATATTTTGAAATTGTTCATGTTATGCAGACAGGGTTCAGAGTTTATATGTTAAGCCTAAACAAGGATTCCTTGGTATTTCTGATCTAATTATTGTCCTGGACCCAGTTGAAACTAGTGATTAAACCACAATAGGCTCTATTTTCCATTTTTCGTCACTTGGACTTGAAAGCTTTATCAGACCCAAACCTATTTAGCATTTAAAATTCTAGGCTTCTTGCTTACTTGCTAAATACTGACACCTGGGTTTTTTCCATTCCACTGCTTTCATTTGTAAAGCAATTGGAAAATGCTAAGGGGTGCGTGTGTGTGTGTGCACCTGTGTTGTGTATGTACACGCACATGTTTTATAGTCCTTCAGGGACAAGCACTCACCTTTAGGAAATACTCTAATTTAGATTAGCAAGGCTGAGAAACACTGCATTCTTTTCATTTATTAACTCTCAATCGGGACATCCAGAGCCATATCCTTTTTTTTTTTATTTTTTATTTTTTTTTGAGACAGAGTCTCACTTTATTGCCCAGGCTAGAGTGAGTGCCGTGGCATCAGCATAGCTCACAGCAACCTCAAACTCCTGGGCTCAAGCAATCCTGCTGCCTCAGCCTCCCAAGTAGCTGGGACTACAGACATGTGCCACCATGCCCGGCTAATTTTTTCTATATATATTAGTTGGCCAATTAATTTCTTTCTATTTATAGTAGAGATGGGGTCTCGCTCTTGCTCAGGCTGGTCTCGAACTCCTGAGCTCAAATGATCCGCCTACCTCGGCCTCCCAGAGAGCTAGGATTACAGGCTTGAGCCACCGCGCCCGGCCCAGAGCCATATCCTAAATGCCAACTGAAATTACCGTCTGTCTTAGATGTGGAAGTTTGCTTCCATAGACATTTATGTGACAGCTTGATTATAAATGGTTTTGATTAATTACTCAGCACACGCGTGTTAGAACTTGCTTCTGAGGTTGAGTGCTAATGCGAAAGGGATTAGCACTGCATATTGGGAATTCAAAACTCCCCCTAAGAAATGGGTTAAGCATAACTTCAAGTCAGATAGAAAAGGCCGAGCCAGTTACAGAAACACATTTGCAGAGATTCTAGATATGAAAATAATTTTGTACAAATTTCACCTTGGGAATGTCTTTCAAACTATGTAGGAAGTTGAATTGTTTCACAGACGGGCAGTCAGCAATCTTCCTCAGTATAGTCTGGACTTAATGTTTCATTTTAGAAAAAGTGGTGATATTTCAAAGAGGGAAAAACACTACTTGGACAATTTTTGATTACCAAAATGATGCATAATGGGGGAAAGTCCACACTGAGTTCTTTGCATGATAACATAGTAACTTCTGGAGTTTATTCTTTAGAGAAACTATTCTAGAAGAGTAGAAAATGTAAAAATGTAACTAAGGCAGAAGTTTGAATTTCCTAAAACTTCATCTTTTGGTATTAGGGATTATGTTCAGCTGACTATAACAGAAACACAACTATGGTGGCTTAGCCACATAGGGGTTCCTTTTTCTGATATATTAAGTCAGATATATAAAATGAAAACTTAATTTGAGTGAAATCATAATAAAAATGCAGCCTTTGAAAATTGCGAGATACTGCTAAAATAGTACTTAAAGAAAAATTCTAAAATTAGAAAAGAAAAAAGATTTAAGATTATTTACATTATTTTATGTAATGAAATTAAGAAAATGAAATTAAAGACATAGTGAAGTCTTTTGGTAAGCTTTTGGCCTGAAAATATTAATTTCCTCCATCCCTGTAAGTCACAAATTATCCATGGATCTCTCACTTGCTGACATATCTATTTAATGTTTCAGATTTGTACTGCTCATTCTATGGTATTCTTTTCATAGCCATTAAAAATATCTCTTGATGGTCAGAACAAATAAATAATCTTCAGTGTTATATATGTATATACAAGTGTCTAGCAAATATCCAGATATATGTACACATACATATATATGCATGTGTCTATATCTATGTGTATGCACGTTCATGTGTATACACTGATAAATGATACTAATATAATGACTTTTATTTTTTTTTTAACAAGCGTGTAGCTTCAGTCTTTAAAAAACTGACCTTTTTTTCCTAGCTACTTTTGCTACTATTAGAATAGTAACACCAGGTTTCAGAGGAACATTGGTCACAGGCACCAAACTAATAGTCACTGTGTGTGTTTCCTCTGAAATTCAGACTTTTAACAGCGAAATTTTCTAAACATTAACAGCAAAAAGTGATATTTAACTAACTAGAATTAAATGGCATCAGATGCATACTTTGAATTTAAACCTTATGTTTTAGAGCAAAGTTGAAGAAAACAAATGCCTATTGTCTAATCCGGGATCTTTAAAGTTTTGAGCTTCTTTAATCCAGTTCAGATATTGTTTATTGAATACACTATAAAGCATCTTGACTCTTGCTTAAAGCCAAAAGACATCCTCCCCTCAATTATTTTAAAAATTTGACCTCATTCTTTAGGGCTAGCACTTTTCAAATTGTGTTTGAAAATAATTGTTTGAAAATACTATTCCAAGAAAAATGAATTTGTATGAAACATTGGGTTAAAGAGAGAAAAATAAAAATGATTTCCTTTATGTGGACTTCTAAGGGTCTCATTGTAGACCTTCAAGGGGGAAGTATGGAACACTGTTTCCCAAATCTATTTGATCCTTGAAAATTGTTCTAGAAAACACACTCTGGAAATGCTATATTGGTTCTTCAGCATTAGACTTGTGATTACTTTATGGAGTTTGCTGAAAGCCTGCCTAATTTTAAAAAAGCTCTTAATTTGCCCTTTTCCATATCTATCAGCTAAGACATTCTGTTGCCTTGGCTCCCCTCTATTTTCTTCTCATGCAGCTACATAGCATAGAGAGAAATTAAGGCTATGGAAAAAAGAGCAGTGGACCTTCTTACTGGGAGCTTGAAGCCACAACAGCACAGCTGGGTTTGAGTGATTAAGTGGTTGAGCAGGTAGGTTTAACTTTTCAGACAGGCCAAGAAACTGCCAGAATCAAGGCTAGCGGTGAATGCCAGCTGTCAGGATGGGCTTTTCCAGGAAGAAAGTCAAGGCAAGATGAGTACATGAGGCAGGGTTCAGGCTTAATCAGGTGAGGGCTGGAATTGCAGACAGGGTAGTCTCTTTCTTGGAGGACTTGGGTCTCAATACCCCATTGTAGGGAAAACTGACTCTTAATACTCTGCTGTGTGCTTGATACAAAAGCCTTTTATTTTCTATCTCTATCTCAGATGGTTTTTCTCCTGTTAGTGGTTCTTCTCCAGGTAGAAGGTTTTTGGCTTTAAAAGATAAGCGTCTTTAAGGAAATTTGCCAGAGCAGCCAACACTGTCCCTTTTAGGTAGATTTTTGGACTCAGCGTTACCTGTGGAATGAGTAAGTGTAGATTGAATCTTTCTTTGTCTTTTTCCTCCCAGGCAGCCTCCATTTAACATAATCTTTACAATAAAAACTCTCCTTAGGGATTATCCAATCCCAATTAGGTTTCCAAGCCTCTTTTAAACTTAAAAACAATTCTGCCAATAGCACATATAGGCACACCTGGGAGATCTTGTGAGTTCAGTTCCAGACCACTGTAATAAAGCCAATATTGCAACAAAGTGAGTCACATGGATTTTTTGGTTTCCTAGTGCATACAGAAGTTATGTTTACACTATATTGTAGTCTATTAAGTGTGCAATAGCATTATGTCTAAAAAAGAATGTACATACCTTATTAAAAAATACTTTATTGCTAAAACATGCTAATGATATCATCTGGGCCTTCAGTAAACTGTAATCTTTTTGCTGGTGGAGGCTTTTGCCTTGGTGTTGATGGCTGCTGACTGGTCAGGGTGGCGGTTGCCAAGATTGAGGTGGCGGTGCCAATTTCTTAAAATAAGACAACAATGAAGGTTGCAACTATTCCTTTCACAGAGGATATTTGTGTAGCATGTGATGCTGTTTGGTAGCATTTCACTCACAATAGAACTTCTTTCCAAATTGAAGTCAATCCTCACAAATACTGCCACTGCTTTACCAGCTAAGTTTACACAATATTTAAAATCCTTTGTTGTCATTTCAGTAATGTTCATGGCATCTTCATCAGGAGTAGATTCCACCTCAGGAAACCACTCTCCTCGCTCATCCATAAGAAGCAACTCCTCATCCATTCAAGTTTTATCATAAGATTCCAGCAATTCAGTCTCATCTTAACACTCCACTTCTCACTCTAGTTCTCCTGCTATTGCCATCACATTTGCAGTTACTTCCTCCATTGAAGTCTTGAGCTTCTCAAAATCATCTATGCAGGTTGGAATCAGCTTTTTCCAAACTTCTGTTAATGTTAATATTTTGACCTCCTCCCATGAATCATGAATGTTCTTCTTTTTTTTTTTTTCCAGTTTCCTCTTTTCTTTTCTTTCTTTTTCTTTTTCTTTTCTTTTTTTTTTTTTGAGATAGAGTCTTATTCTGTTGCCCTGGGTAGAGTGCAGTGGTGTCATCATAGCTCACTGCAACCTCCCACTCCTAGACTCAAGCAATCCTCAGCCTCAGCCTCAGCCTCCCAAGTAGCTGGGACTATAGGCACGTGCCACGATGCCCACTAATTTTTCTATTTTTAGTTAGTAGAGACAGGATCTCGCTCTTGCTCAGTCTGGTCTCCAACTCCTGAGCTCAAACAATCCTCCTGCCTCAGCCTCCCAGAGTGCTAGGATTACAGGCGTGAGCCACTGTGCCCAGCCATGAATGTTCTTAATTGCATTTAGAATGGTTAATCCTTTCATGAAAATTTTCGGTTTACTTTGTTCCAATGCATTAGAGGAATTGCTGTCTATGGCAGTTATAGCTTGACAAAATGTATTTCTTAAATAATAAGACTCAAAGGTCAAAACTATTCCTTGATCCTTGCAGAATGGATGTTGTGTTAGCAGGCATGAAAACAACATGAATCTCCTTGGACATCTCCATTAGAGTTCTTGGGTGACCAGGTGCATTGTCAACGAACAGTAATATTTTGAATGGAATATTTTGTTCTGAGCATATCTCAACAGTGTGTGTTTAAAATATTGAGCAAACCATGCTGTGAACAGATGTACTGTCATCTAGGCTTTGCTATTCCATTTATGGAGCACAGACAGAGTAGATATAGCTTAATTCTTGAGGGTCCTAGGAGTTTTGGAATGGTAAACTAGCATTGGCCTCAACTTAAAGTCACAAGCTTCAGTAACCCTTAACAAGAGAGTCAGCCTGACCTTTGAAGCTTTGAAGCAAGTCTTTAATTTCTCTCCAGCTAGGAAAGTTATAGATGCCATCTTCTTCCAAAAGAAGCCTGTTTTCTTCTACACTGAAAATGTGTTGTTTCGTGTAGCCACCTTCATCAATGATCTTAGCTAGATCTTCTGAATAATTTGCTGTAGCTTCTATATGAGCATTTGCTGCTTCACCTTGTACTTTTATGTTAAGGAGATGGCTTCTTTCCTTAAGCCTTATGAATAGTCTCTGCTAGCTTCCAACTTTTCTTCTGCAGCTTCCTCTCCTCTCTCAGCCTTCATAGAATTGGAGAGAGTTAGGGCCTTGCTCTGGATTATGCTTTGGTTTAAGGGAATATTATGACTGGTTTGATCTTCTACCCAGACCACTCAAACTTCCTCCATATCAGCAATAAGGTTGCTTTTATTTTCTTACCTTTCCTGTGTCCACTGGAGTAGCACTTTTAATTTCCTTCAAGAACTTTTCCTTTGCATTCACAACTTGGTTAATGATTTGGCACAAGAGGCCTAGCTTTCAGCCGCTCTCAGCTTTTGACATGACTTCCTCATTAAGCTTAATCATGTCTAGCTTCTGATTTAAAGTGAGAGATATGCAACTTGTCCTTCCACTTTAACACTTAGAGGTCATTGTCAGGTTGTTAATTGGCCTAATCTCAATATTATTATGTTTCAAGGAACAGGGAGGCCTGAGGAGAGGGAGAGAGACAGGGAACGCTGGTCGGTCTATGGAGCAGTCAGAACAAACATGACATTTACTGATTAATTTTATCATTTTGTATGGTTATGATTCATGGCCCCAAAAACAATTACAACAGTAACATCAAAGATCACTGATCACAAACCACTATGCCAGATATAATAACAATGAAAAAGTTAGAAATAGCATAAGAATCACTAAAATGTGACACAGAAACATGATGTGAGTATATCCTGTTGAAAAAAAGGTGCCCATAGACTTGCTTGATGCTGGGTTGCCACCAACCTTCAATTTTTAAAAAGTGCAATATCTATGAGGTGCGATAAAGCAGTGCGCAATAAAAGGAAGTATGCCTGTACTCTACGTGATATTATATTTGGCATTTAGCTATAGGAAACCCAATAAACAGGGGCTTAAACACAGAACTGGATCATTTTTCTCATGTACACATTGTTGTGGAGACAGGTGAAATGAAAGGGAAAGGCACAAGTATAGCAGTCCAGGGCTGCAATAGCTGAAGCTCTGCAGAGCCACAAAAGGTTCAAACTCCTTCCATTTCCCTACTCTGCCGTCCTCAGTGTGTGGCCTTTGTGCTTGTTCTGGTCTGAATGTTTGTGTCCCTTCAAAATTCATCTACTGAAACTTAATGCCCAATGTGATAGTATTAACCTGGAGGCTGGACTCGCTAGAAGCTCTGGCATAGCGGGGTGGGGGAAGGGGGGGACCGGGGCAAGATATGTAACCCTAACAATATTTGTACTCCCATAATATGAAGTAATAAAAAAATAAATAAATTAAAAAAAAAAAAAGAGGTGAGGCCTTTGGAAGGTGATTGGGTCGTGAGGGCTCTGCCTTTACAAATGGGATTAGTGTCATAAAAGAGGCCTGTGGGGAGCCGTTTGCCCTTCCACCCTGTGAGGACACATGGAAGGTGCTGTCTATGAGGTACGAGTCCTCACCAGACACTGAATCTGCTTGTAATTGACCTTGGACTTCCCAGCCTCCAGAACTGTGAGCAATCAAATTTCTGTTGTTTATAAATTGCCCACACGAAGGTGTTTTGTTACACGCAGCCCTAATGGCTTAACACAGTGTTCATGTTGGCAAGATGGGCTCTGCCTCTCTAGGCAACCCCCCCCCCCCATTCCAGGCAGAATGAAAAGGGAAAAGTACACCCTTTCTCACAAGACTTCGTCTTGTCTTGAGAAGGGATGCTGTCCCCAGACATGTCTGTCTACTGGCCAGAACTGAGTGACATAGCTTTCCTTAGCTGCAAAGGAGTTTGTGGAAATGAATAAATTTACCTGCGAAGCCAGGAACATTGATAATCACCTCCAGCAAATTGGAGTGCTGTGAATAAGGAAGAAAGGGAGGATAGATAGTAGTAGCAAGGGACAAGAATTGTCTGCCATAAGTTTACTGTAGCCAATACAGGGAAACATCTCTCAATTCTTTTTGTTCCATTTATTTGTTTATTTATTTACCCACCTGTTCTCCCTCTTTCTTCTGCCTGAAGAAAATGGGGCCTGTCTTGTCCTTACATCAGATAGTTAAAGCACTTTCTAAACTGTGTCCTAAAGTTCTAGCCTTCTGATACAAATAACTTGCAGAAAATGTTTTTCCTATCCCTAAGATAGAACCTTTAAGAAAAAAAAAAATGTAAACAAGTGTTTAGGGCAGATATTGGAAATGGTTTCTTGATAGACAGTCAGCGTTTTATTTGGGTCACAAAACAGGCCATTTTCTGTCTTCTCAAAGCCCCACACGACTCAAATCAGTGCCCTGTAACCCAGCACGTGGAAACGCACTCAGCCAATGCCACGGAGCAGCAGCGTCCCTCCTCCTAAGTGCACGGCTTTTCGTTAATGGCTCTAGACACTGATTGCAGGGCCTGGTCCTGTTCATCATTGTCATAATCACCATGGATTATATGTTTGAGTGCCCACAGAGGGCATGGCACTGCACTCTGCATAATGTTGACTGTTCTATTTCTGCCTCCGAATCATGCGATGTTTTGTTCACACTGAGCCTATCTCTGATTGCAAGCAACACCGTCCGTCCACTGCTGTCAGGTACCTGGAATTCAAGCTTTTTATATTGCGGACATTCCCTGAAGGAATATGATGAAAAAGTGAAACTACCACTTTTTAGCTAATTTTTTTGTAATCATTAATGGATTTACTTCACATGCCTATTAGTAGGCACTACTATTTTCTTTACTATGCAGCTCAGCAATGATATCGCTGGGTTCAAGCTTTGCCAGAACCTTCAGGATTTGTAGGAAAAAGAGAGAGAGCTAATATTTACCAGTCCTGAGAAGAGTACTAAATGCTTCATATTTAATTCTCGAGTTATCCCTCTGAGGAATAATTAGTACACACATTTTATAAATGAAGCAGCTGATGCTAAAAGAAATTAGATTTGTTGTCCAAAGTCACACAGTTAGTAAAAGATCAAAACTAAACTTGAACCTGGGTCCTAATTTAATTATCTTTTGACTATAGTATATTTTCCTCTAATAAATGTTATAATATTTTCACCAAGAGGTCAAAAAGCCAACCGTTATTGGTGAACTCACACGTTTTATTGATATCAGTTACTACTGTGCATTGGGAAGAACAGGTGCTTTCACAAGGTAAATGAAGGCACTTAAAAAGTCTAACAAAACTCAAGAATAAGGTATTTTATTTTCTTTCAAGTATATTATGTACTATGTTCTTTTAATATAGTGTAACTGAAACCATGCTATATTCTTGTTCACTATGGTTTATTTCCCCTGAACATATTTACAACTGGGTTCTGCTTGCTTACTTCATAAGTGAGTCCTCCATCATAATGATGGTTTTTCTAATAGTTTATTGTTACTCTTAACTCTTCTTTGTTTTAGTAGCAATTTCTAGCGTGATGCGATATTTGACACATGCTTTCTTACTTTTGTTCAAGTGCCTTTGTAATTTTCATACTCATTCACATCAGCCTCGTTCTCTGCTTACATTATTTCTGAGTACTACTAACTGCACATTTATTTCCTGAGGATGTTTTAGAATCCTCTGCCTCCCCTCTGTATTTTACATTTGCAGATGGCTTTTTTTGTAGCATGCTTATTTTCTCTAACTCTATATTTGTTAAAGCTTCGTGTTCCTGCTCACTTAAATAACGATTCATTAAGAACCTGAACATTTGCAAATTGTGATTGTTTTTTGAATATAATTAATTGTGCCTACTATCTCATAGGTGCCACTATTTTCCTTATTTCTAATAATTCCATCCAAGATGATTTTCAACATTACCATAAGTTTAGAACGAAATCTAGAATATCTTTTGTATATGCTCCTTTTCTTTACAGAATTTAGTGTAAAGGAGCTATTCTTTCTTTTAACTATTCCCAGTAATGGAAAGTGTTCATGTTAGAAACTAAAGCCCAAATATGTTGCATTAATTTCTCCTGCTTCTTATCCCACAGTCTCTGGCCTTTGACCCATATTTCGCACCTGGTGACACTTAATACACCTCATGTTTGTAGCTTTTCAAAGCTTTTTTCATCATCCTCATTCCATCTTGACAGTCAGGCACTGGCTTTGGCAAGAACAAATATTTAATTATTTATTTATTTTGAGACAGAGTCTCGCTCTGTTGCCTAGGCTAGAGTGAGTGCCGTGGCGTCAGCCTCGCTCAGAGCAACCTCAAACTCCTGGGCTCAGAAGATCCTCCTGCCTCAGCCTCCTGAGTAGCTGCACGACAGGTGTGTAATTTTTTCTATTTTCAGTAGAGACCAGGTCTTGTTCTTATTCAGGCCGGTCTTGAACTCCAGGCCTCAAGTGGCTCTCTCACCTTGGCCTCCCAGAGTGCTAGGATTAGAGGCATGAGCCACTGTACCTGGCTTTAATAATGTAATATTTTGGCACATGTACTTCCCTATGCTTAGATGGTTAGTAGAAAAAAATTTTCAGCTATGTAATATAATCTGATGGAGACTAAAATAAAATACAAAAAAAAAAATCTAAAAGTACTTTGGAAATAAGTAGATCAAGTGAAAGAAAGCGGGTTTGCTTTAAAAAAAGAAAACAAAACTAAATGTAAAGAAATAGTAAAACAGCAACAACTGTCTATAAAAATACATGGAAAGTAAACATCAGGTTCTTTGCATATTTTAAAATTACAGAATCATGATATGATTTTTGCCCAATTGGAAGGAAGCCAGCACATATTAAAACTGTCAGCAATAAAGGACGAAATAGGTACTGAACAGTGTGGCGTAGCACATTCAGCCTGCCCATGTCGTACTAATGGATATGACAAGAATCCAGACACGCAAGTCTAATTTGGGCACAGAAGGCAGGGCTGGGGAGTGAGGAAAACTGTTGAATCCAAAGAGGACAAAAATAAAAGGGGTTCAGTTTGGATGTACATATGTAAATCTGAACATGAGTATTTAAGATATTCTGGGGTGAAACAATCCCATTCCTTTTACCACTGATTCTGGTCATGAGAATGTAGTTAACAAAGCATGTTATTGGAAACTACATTATATCACAGGCTCTTCTTATCAGTCAACATGTATGTAATTCATATACTAATTGGGGTTGCAGAGAGGATAGTTTATGAATCAAAACAGGTAAATAAATACAATCAATCTGTATTCCCTCAAAATTTTGGAAATCCTTGCCCTCACATTAGGAAGCTTTGTTCTCCTATTTTATGTCAATTTATTCAGTGATTTAAGCTTATTTATTTTGTATTATTTTTTCATCGATAGGACCACCTATTTGCATTTTTCATTCTCCTATATTTAAACACTTGATGAAAATTAAATTTCCTACTCCTTTCACAGATTGATTCTTTAAGCCCCTTTTTAGGATCTTCTAAAAAAAAAAGGAGAAAAAAAGTCTCCCCAGTCTCCCCATAGACAAAGAGTTTACATTTCAAATAGTGACTATGTGAGGGCTACCCACACTCTAAGGAAGAAATAGCCAGAGAAGTGGAGCCCCTGGTCAGAAATAGATCAATTGAATATCCATTTGTGCATAAACATTTCCCTTAAAAATAACTCCGGAAAGATTAGATTATTTTTGCTCTTTAGTATAAATTTTTTTAATCAACATGTTACTGGCCTTTCCCTCTTCCACAATCACGAGCTCTTCCTGTGGTTCTCCCAATCATGACACCAGGTGACAGCAAGGGAGAAAGATCCTCGGAAGCTGGCTTGAGTGGGAACACGTCAGATGTCATTCTGAGAGAAGTCACCACAACACCCTCCATTCTCCTGGGGACGCCATCACTTGCCTTGGCCATAGGCTCTGGAATGTGTTTCGTTGAGCCTTTTCATAATCTTTGCTTCATACATCGTCCAAGGGCCCCTGTCCTCAAACCCTGGGAACCAGCTGTTTATGGCTCACTCGCTCACTGAGAGTTGTTTCGTGGGCTGAAAAAAATGTGGCTGATAACAGTGGGTTCGCCCATGCAGCCTGAGCGCTTCCTTCAGTGAGTAGATTGTTAGGAGGAGCAGGACGGTGGCCCCTTGGGGATCCAAAACCCTGCCTGGGGGAGAGGAGGACAATGAACAATGAATGAGTAGCATGAAAACCTTGGGGATCTGCAGAGGTGGAGCGGGGACAGGGGATGGGAAGAGGTTAGTCAGCAAGAGGCGAAGGGGTTTTAGAGGGAAATGGGGAAATAATCAAAACAGGTTTTTTTTATACCCTTCAGTTTTTACACAAAAGATTTTGGTGACACTGGGAATCACTGCCTGGGTAGATATCTAGCAGACAACTCTGGAGCAGAAATGATGTGAAGGGAACATTTGCTGGAATTAAAATAGAGGTTGGCAGCCTTTTTTCCGTAAAGGGTCAGATAGTAAACATCTTAGGCTTTGTAGGCCATCAGACAAAATTAAGGTTTTTATATAACAAGAAAGAAAACAAATGTCCACAAATTTTTTTTATTGATGAAATTCAAAATATAATCATGATAATTAAGTTCATTTTTTAAAAAAATACAGGTCTACTAATGATAAGAACCAATTGCTCTTTTGGGGGATAACATTTTGCTTAAACTGGGGTTCAAAGTTAGTTTCCATTATTATCAAAATCAGTTATAAATCCATCTGTTGTTGATCTATAATGAGATTTTATATGTTTGTCTTTGAAAATATCTTTTCAGAGATAGATACTATCAAATACTGATATCAATATATGAGCATATGATTTTAACTGAGCATATTTTCTGGTTGGAAGGCAAATAGAATTCTATTAGATTTTTTTCTTGATACTTGATTTTAGCATGCCATTCTATTGCATATTATACTAGTAACTTCCAAACGAAAATTAAGTGAAAGCTCCTCAATTGCACAGTTAAGCAAATTTTGAAACATAGAGGGATTTTTTTGATTGTTTTGGTTTTTGTTTTTGTGTTTTTCAACTTGATTAAGGTCTGAAAAATGCAGCTGGAACAATACTTTGAAATTGAAAAACATATCTACTACAAATCTGTGTGGAAATGGAGATTTTTTTTTGTTTTAACTTTTAACAATATGTGATGTGTATAAAGAAGCTTTATATTACTAGGTTTCAAGCAGTGTTAATTGTCATAGAAATTACTTTGTTGCAGTATAAGTTTTATATATAAGCACTCTTTTGCCTTTTTTAAAAAAAGTAAAAAGGCCAATTTCCAGCCATGTTTAATAATAGTGGTTAAGGGCAGTTCTTCCAACCACTTAAAAATTTAAAAAAAACATCCTCAGCTTGTGGACTATACAGAAACAGGCAGTGGGCAAGATCTGTCCTATGAGCCTTGGTTTGCCAACCTGTGAATTAGACAGATTCGGACTCTTTTGCTTGAATTCTGGCCATACCCATTCTTGACCGCTGTAAAATGGCGCAGACTACTGAACCTCTCTAAACCCTCTAAGACAGGATTAGAGTTTCCCCTCATAGAATTGTAAGGATTAAATGAGGAGAGTACATGGAATAATACAATTAGTAAGCAGTATAATAAAATCCCACTATAATGCTATATAAATGGATCAAAATATTTAACAAGGTAAAATTAGCAGGCGGGGGGTGCTGCTGTTCTCATAGTGGAGCTAATGAGTTGAGTTTGGGTCAGCTTGCTGTGGAGGGTGTGTGCTGAGCACCATGGCCTTCTGTCGGAATTCTAATTGAGAGATTTGAATGTGCTAGAGTTACTCTAAGTATTTTATTAATAGTGCCACCATATTTCTTTCTCTTTTATTCTGCAACCACCTTATGAGATAGATGTTACTACCATTGTATAGATAAGGAAGTCAAGGCTGCCACCCTTGAAGTTACCCCGTTCATCTGCATGGACATCCATGCCAAACCGATCCAGCTTCACCAGTCCCGGCAGGTGCTGCCCGGCTAATCCCAGTTCTTCCTTCTTCCTAGTATCTATGGGTGGAGTATATAGCATGATTAATGGATTTTGCTATCACTCAAAACTTGTAATGGCTTCTAAAGGTATTAAAATCCTTACTATCTTTTTTATATGACTTTGTGCCTATCTCTTTCCATATTGGGTGATCCTAAAAAGTCAGGAGTGTTGTCTTATTTATTATGGCATATTCCAAGATGAACACTGAGTAGTCATGCAGAATAAAAATATTGAATTGACTAATGAATGATGATTGTTATAGAAACAAAATAGTATTTTATTCCTCACTAATTCCTCACCAATGACAAAGCTCTTCAGTAGTTTATTTCATTGTGCTCACTGTTTCATACTCTTTTTAATGTTACATTATTTATAACCTAAAAGAAATCCTGTATATGAGGAACACTTGAATTAACATGTGTTAATGTTCAGACCCCTAGTTTGCTATTAAAAAGCTATATGAATTTATAGAAAAATTTTACTTCTCTGTTCTTTTATTTTCCTTTTCTAAAATGTCATCTTTAAGGTCAAATTTGATTCTGCTATTCTATTATAGCTTTTAAAATTCAAAGTTTAGTTTCGATAATGGATTCTGTATTATTTATATTTTTTGAATAATAATTTTATAACATTTAAATCAGGACTAAAAATAACTCTACCTTTCTTTAGTACATAGACAATGACCCTTTATTTTTTGGTAGGAATACTTACAAAGTATTTGCTATGTGATTATTAAGTTTTGCTATACTATTTCTTTGAGTATGTTTTGCTATACCTCATCAGCAATCTAATTTGGTGCATGATTGAACTGCAGCTTTTTAAGTCATATACAAATTTCATCACCAATAAGACCAATGTCTACTGTGGTTTTGCAGCGAGGTACTCAGTAATCGACACTGAAAAGAACTTATTAGAGTCTGGCAGGAAGAACCAAGTCAATTTCTCTATCATCTCCTGGAATTTTGCTTTCTACAAGGGACCTCATAAACAAACTCTAAAGTGGCATGTATGTGCATTTTTCTTTTAATCAAAGTGTTAGGTTTAGTCTCGTTCTGTGTTCTCGGTTCTTGGTGTGCTCATGGCCGATGAATGACCACACATGCAAAGTAAGGCAACATGAGGTGAAATTTATTGAGGGGGAGCAAGGTAGAATTATAGAGCAAGAGAAAGACATAGGTTTACAGAGCAAGATACATACGCCACAGATGATGACCAGATCCCCTGTGGTAGCAGAAAAGATCAAAAGGAAAGGCCTTTTGCTGGTTATAGTCTGCATCTTGTTTTATAGCGGCCAGATAGGTACCTCCCTAGTGGCTCAGACATCACCCTGGAGCCACTTAGATTGTACAGTTGTGAGTTACGTGACCTGAGTCTTACTACACATGCGGGTGGATCTAGGTCACTTTCTGGACTCTGTGGTACCTACGCTGCTTGGCCCATGGGCTAGAGAGTCCTCTGCATTCTTGTGCAGTTGGCAGGCTGCACTGAGTTCTGATCAGTAGATTTGTAGGGTGCTCCCTCCTCCCCCAGGTATGGCAGTTGCTCCAGACAGAATTAAAGTGGGGCAGGACCAAGATGGGGGCCTGGGGCCCACTCTTGTCCTTCCGCTCAGGTGGGACAATTGCACCAAAGCAAAGCACCCATTTTTGTCCCTAGTAGACCTGGAATTCCTCGCTATCTACTTAATAATGATTTTTATTATTATTATTCTGGGAATACATTTTATTACCATGAATGGGATTATTATTGCTATGCACCTCAAACTCATTACATCTTCTTATCGTAGTAAGCAGTATGTATAGACTGCTTTACAGCTTCTCAGGCTTATCTACTCTCACAAGGCAGGACTACATCTGCCTTCTCTCTTCTTCTATCATGTCCCCAGCATCTTGTTCAGAGCCTGACATATATTGCCTGACTCAGCAAATATTCACTGACTCAGAAAATGAAAGTATCATCATGCCTGATGCTCATGAACTTATTCCCATTAGACAGACGAGGAAAGAGAGAACCAAACGGATTAATTAAGGAATGTTTCACAAGGTCACAGAGATGATGAGCAATTGCACTAAGATTTAAACCAGATCTTTCGACTTGAGAGCCATCATCTTTCCAATTACTCCAGGCTGTTGCTTCTATTAAATCTGTACACGGTTTTTGAGCTGACCTACCGAGTCACATTTCCGTCAGAAGATTTTATTATGAATACTTCATACTTTATCTCTAGCACTTTTATGATATTTAGAACCATAAAACAGCCTTAAACTTCCTCAGCACAAAAGCACCAGAAAAGCTGATTGAGAAACCTGCCACAAATTTTAATGTGCATCTGTAAAGGATTAGGGTTCCCATAAACATTCCAGGGCACTCCCGAGAGAGTTTTGTGGAACACTGTTTCCCAGAGCTGCTCAGAAGTTTCATGAAGTTAGGGACATTTTTGTGCTGCTTAGGCAAGTATGCTATCTGCAGGCTCTGATTTCTAAAGTCCAAGGAAAGAAAATGTTGGTGATGGAAACTTCCTCTGGGGACATCGTCTGTAGAAAGCAAGCTCACTTATCACAAACAGGCCGTTTCTAAGAGGGCAACAGTTTTGTTGAGTACACTTAAAGACAGAAACACGCAGTTCCCAAATGCAATTTCAGTTTCTGAAGCACGGTTTTATTCTCTTACAGGAATGCCTTGGTGATTATTTTTTGTTGTTTTGTTTTGTTTTGCTTAGTGTCCCTCTTCAGTCAACATGAAAAAGAAAAGAACAAGCAACTGAATCATCCTTTGATGGCCTCGAGGCCGTGGATGGAGGATATCTCCAAGTACAAGCAGGTACTCTAGGTAATTCTGGTAACAATTGGACTTTTAAAATCAGGCTCAAATACTTCTCAAACACTGACCCAGTCAGATAGATTCAGATTAAATGTTTTGTTTTGTTTTTTTTTCCTAGAGAATGTCTATTTTCCACATGGATTTTAAGAAATCCCTTTAAAAGTGCTGAAATAAAACGTTAATTTCTTACATTATGATTTGGATTAAATTTACTTATAGCAGATAATTCTGGGTTCTATTATGTTTAGTATATAAATTTCTTTTCTTTTGACAAGTACTGTTTTTAAAATTACTGAATCTGTGCTTTCTAGACTTGTCTATTAGGCTTTAGGAGATATCTATTTCCGTCTCTATCTCCATGTCTATCTCTATCTCTGTCTCTATCTCTACCTCTATCTCTATATTTATATATCTGTCTATCTCTATCAATATCTATATGTAGGGAAAATAAAAATTTAGCACCAGGATCAGAAGTTACATCACTATATTAGAACATTTATATACTGTTCTGTCTACTTTGCATCTTTCATATATTCCTTGTAGATGGGGCATATATGCTTCAAATATGTGTAATTTCTTAGAAACTGTGTGACTTCCCTATCTTAATAAATTTATAAGTAACTTCGTACTATTTTATCTATATCTGTAAAATTTATATACTAAACTTGAAAAAAAACTTTTTAGGATATTCACTGCATGAAAATAAATAAAGGTTAGGCTTAAATCTGGGCTTATTTTTCAGAAGGAGCATCCTGCTACATTATGAGCTTTCCCAGGGAGTACACTCTGTGTCATTCATGTCTGTAACCCCAGTTCTTAGCCCGACGACTGACCATCCATATTAAACACTCCATGAATTTTTGTTAACTAACTGAATGAAAGACAATGACATCATATCACGTGTCTGTCTAGGTACTGGCACACATGGCCTGGTTTTGTATGCTCTGCAAGCTAAGAATGTTTTGTGCATTTTTTGAAGGGTCATAAAAACAACAAAGAAGAATATATGACAGAGACTATATGGCCTATGAAGCCTATAATATTTACTATCTGACCCTTCACAGAAAAAATGTTTTCGGACCCATCTCTATTCTTAAATAAACTCCTGTTTTTACATACTTCACGCCCATTTGTGGAGTGAGGTCATAGGGGGCATAGACTCTGTTAATTGCCTGTTCAAAGTCATTCCCCTTCTTTCTTGTTAACAGAATCCCCATTGTGTCTGGTGTGTAATATAACTAACTGCTAGGGATAAAATGTGGTAGGTCAAAGCCGGTTTGGGCAATTCCACTGGTCTTTACTAGCTATTTATCTGGAGTAGACATGTAGCTCAGTTCTGGAAGATGAAACATAATGACCAGGGAGATTTCTGAGAAGGATTTTATTCCTCTTTTAAAGGCAAGCATGTAGAAAGGAATACACGTCTCCATTCTTTCCTGCTTGGGACTTAGTTATGTGAGGATGTGTTTTGCATCTCTGGAAGTCATCTTTTTGACCGTGAAGAGAAGCCAAAAAGGTTCCTAGTGATGCTGACCTACCATTCTATCACTGTTGTGCTGTTGGACTGGCCCTAGAGCCACCTACCTCCGGCTTTCTTGTAATATGATAATAAAACATCAGGTCTTTATGGTCCAGGCCATTGTTAATTCTGTATTCTGATACTTGCTGCTGATATATCCTAGCTGATTCATTCTGGTTTTAGATCGATTCTAATAAAGAGCTCGATCGAATTATTGAAATTTTGTCTGAAATGAGGAGATGTCTCAAATGACTTGGAGTAATGAATGAAGTTGTAGTATTACTTATATAGGGATTAATGTAACCTGATATTACATAATCTTGGAAATAGCCATATGGGTACGAGAAACGTAACCACTTGGAAAGCAGAGTGAATTCAACTATGAAAAATCTATTCAATGTTCTGATCTGATTAAGAAGTAAGTGTATATGGATGTTTTTATGTGTTTGTGTATATGTTCTATATTGTCAACCTTAAGTAACAAGATTCAGAATATATGATTATTTATTCAAGCATAGAGCTACCAGCACTGGAATTACAGATTCCAAAGAATACAGGTCAGTGTTCTGAAGTGTAGAAGTTTGGGACCATTTATATAGATGAGGTTTAGGGAAACCTAACAGAATTTCAACTTTTTTCTATAATATATAAGGTTTAACACATAGTTACAATAATCTGATGGTCAAGGTGGACTTTTTCTTTTGGGAAAGGTATATTAACATTTGACACTGAAGATGTGATAGTCATGGGGTCTTTTGTGCCATCTGGACTGAGTTGGGTCCAGGACAATAAAGGAGGCAGTTAATCTGTAACAAAGGTCAGTGATTAGAAGGGGAGGACGTCTCGTCTCTGGTCTCTTCTAGTCATGTACAGAACAACAACAAAGAGGAAGAGAGTTAATCTATAATTGAAGAAGCAGGAGTTGCAACTGTATTCTGCGTGACTCAGATGGCAGTCACATCTCTTTCAAGGTTTAAAGTGTTTTGGGGAGTCCATCAGGCTTTTAAAATGTATTTATTTTCACAGTAGGAATGTAGACCGCATGCACTTCACTTAATTAGATATTGTTCAGAATATATTAGACTAGGAAGTAAGGGAAATAATGCGTTTTACCTGTCAGTAATGATGTTACAAATCCATGCTCTAAAGTTTGCTCTTGAACCTCCACACTCCTCCCCCAATGCTTATTTCTGAATGGATAGAAATACAATATTATTGTGATATTATTTTACCTTATTCTGTTCTTTGACATCCTGGCATGATAAATTGCATTTTCACTGCGATCTAGGAAACTTTCCAGGGCTCCCAAGTGCAGAATAATGCTCTTTAGACTTCTGTTGGCTCTAGGTTAGCTATGTTAACTGTTGAAATCCTGCTAACAACTAACATTAATTTAGTCTGATTGGATATTTCCTGAAAGCTTTCAAATAATTTTATGATTGAGATTATGTTTTTTTCAGTTGTGTACATGTCTTACCTTTCTATATAGGGTGCAAGTAGCACTTTAGATGGACGTTCCATACACTCGTCCACCTGTGACTTGTTTTGCCTTCTACTGCTGGTTAGTTTACCTATGGAATTTCATGCTTTGTTCTATCTCTGTACCTTATTCCTAACTTTTAACTACCTGGCAGAGGGCTATAACTTCCTATATCTGTGAAAAGACAGCTCCTTGCCTCCCACCAAGTTGGTTTCCTATTAATAGAAAACTTTTATCTAAAGGGGGAAAAAGGGATACCTTTTATTTAATAAAATTCTGACATGTTCATAGTGCTTTACAGTATAAAATATATTCATATTTCTTATCCTCATAGAAGCTTCATAAAGTCAACAAGATATTGCTTTTTGTGTACATTTCATATTTTAAAAACAGGGGCTCAGAAGGTTTAGGACATTTGGTCAGGTCACTCTCCTTTGATGAGTCAGATTCTGGCCAGGTGATGTGGCTCACGTCTGTAATCCTAGCACTCTGGGGAGGCTGAGGCGGGAGGATCCCTTGAGCTCAGGTGTTTGAGACCAGCCTGAGCAACAGTGAGATCTGGTCTCTACTGAAAGTAGAAAAAAATTAGCCAGGCATGGTAGTGCCCACCTGTAGTCCCACTTACTTGGGAGGCTGTGGCAGGAGGATCACTTGAGCCTAGGAGTTTGAGGTAGCTGTGATCTAGGCTGATACCACCATTGCACTCTAGCCCTGGGGACAGAACAAGACTCTTGTCTCAAAAAAAAAAAAAAAAAAAAAAGAATGCAGATTCTGGCTCTAAACCCAAGTCTCCTGAACTCTAGTTCTCTCTCAGAAGTAGGACATTTGAACTGTTTTTTGGGTATTTCCACCATGTTTTTGAATGACTTTTGGAAATAAGTCATTTTTGAAATAGAATTTTTTGTCAGATGTGGCCAATTAGACTAGTTGACATCTGACATCTTTGCCGAAATCAATGAGCCTGTTTCAATTTTTTTGTGTCAATTTGTTTTTTTAAAAAGTATAGGCCGGGTGCGGTGGCTCAAGCCTGTAATCCTAGCTCTCTGGGAGGCCGAGGTGGGTGGATCGTTTGAGCTCAGGAGTTCGAGACCAGCCTGAGCAAGAGCGAGACCCCATCTCTACTATAAATAGAAAGAAATTAATTGGCCAACTAAAATATATATAGAAAAAATTAGCCGGGCATGGTGGCGCATGCCTGTAGTCCCAGCTACTTGGGAGGCTGAGGCAGCAGGATTGCTTGAGCCCAGGAGTTTGAGGTTGCTGTGAGCTAGGCTGACGCCACGGCACTCACTCTAGCCTGGGCAATAAAGTGAGACTCTGTCTCAAAAAAAAATAAATA
>VSMD01070416.1:0-34550 GCA_008750895.1 Mirza zaza
TAAAGTACCGCAAAGTGCTTTCTGCCCTCACCGCGTGTGCCCTAAAGTACCGCAAAGTGCTTTCTGCCCTCACCGCGTGTGCCGTAAAGTACCACAAAGTGCTTTCTGCCCTCAGTGTGTACCCTAAAGTACCGCAAAGTGCTTTCTGCCCTCACCGCGTGTGCCGCAAAGTACCGCAAAGTGCTTTCTGCCCTCACAGTGTGTACTGTAAAGTACCGCAAAGTGCTTTCTGCCCTCACAGTGTGTACTGTAAAGTACCGCAAAGTGCTTTCTGCTCTCACAATGTGTAAAGTACCGCAAAGTGCTTTCTGCCCTCACAGTGTGTACTGTAAAGTACCGCAAAGTGCTTTCTGCCCTCACAGTGTGTACTGTAAAGTACCGCAAAGTGCTTTCTGCTCTCACCGCGTGTGCCCTAAAGTACCGCAAAGTGCTTTCTGCCCTCACAGTGTGTACTGTAAAGTATCGCAAAGTGCTTTCTGCCCTCACTGCGTGTGCTGTAAAGTATCGCAAAGTGCTTTCCTGCCCTCACCGCGTGTACCGTAAAGTACCACAAAGTGCTTCTGCCCTCACCGCGTGTACCGTAAAGTACCACAAAGTGCTTCTGCCTTCACCGCGTGTGCCCTCACCGCGTTGCCGTAAAGTACCGCAAAGTGCTTTCTGCCCTCACCGCGTTGCCGTAAAGTACCGCAAAGTGCTCTGCCCTCATTGCATGTATTGCGTTCTGGTGGGCTCTAGTCTACTGTAGTCTGTTCCGTTTTATTAAAAGATGTCAGCTGCAAACCCATGAAATGTATCTCACAATCCCTAGTGGTGTGGCCTACTGTCCAAGAAGTACAGTTGCATTCCCCCCTCAGGGTCCAGCTGAGGCCACCGGCTCTGTCCCCAGTGCTGTCCCTCATTGCTGAGGAATCTGTCCCTGTTCCTGGCACAGCCCAGGACTTCAGGTGTTTATAGATGCGCAGGAACATTTGTTGAGTGAAAACCTCACATATTTAGGCCTCCTAGCCTGGTTGTCACTCTCAGCTAGGTCAGCCTCCTGTTATCCTTCCTTCCTGGGCAATTCCTCCCCACTCTTACAGACCCGGCTTCTGTGTGACCTTGTGCGGTACCGTGAAGGTCACCTTGCCCCTTGACCTTCTCTGAATGCCTATATCACTCAGGGTTTGGACCGTTCTGTGGGCAATTAGTTAGAAAATTGCCCTGTCATCTTCCTCTTCTGAGATCCTCTTAGCTTCCTAACTAGTTTCTAAAATCTCCTTGAGGGTGAAGCCTGTCAGTCCTGAGCTGGCAGGGTACTTGATGTCCCAAGCATTGGTAGAAGCCAAAGTGGTTGAAAGGTCTGCTGTTCTTGATTTCTAGAAGAGGTGGCCACATGTTAATTCCCACTTTCTAAAAATCAGTTTAGAGAATGTTATCTCTTAAGGAACTTCAGATGGTTCCTTTGGTTTTACATATACTATGTTTCATTAAGCCAGAAAAATAGGTCATTCACCCCTGACTGCCCTGTTCTGCCGATGGGGTGCAAAGGCACGGGCGGCTAACTGATCTGCCAGGAGTCGCTGGCCTCGGCTACTGTCTCCACATTTTCCTTACTAGATTCTTCCTTTTACTCCAGGGGAGAAAGAAATGCCTCTGCTACTGTTCCAGCCCAGTTCCTGGACCCCAGGGAGGGCAGGCAGCGGGTGCTGCCTCTCCCAACACTCCCTTGGGTGGGGGCTGCTGTCCCCCTCCCACCACTTCCAGCCACAGTGTTCCTGTCTTCAAAAGCCTAAAAGGCTAGTCCTTCCTCACTGTAAAGTACTTTCAGGCAAGCTTCTAAAACAGTGTGTCTTAATTTGTTTTGAATGCAACCCACAGTCTTAAAGACATTTACAGAAGACTCAGAAGATATATATGTATATTGGCAATTAAGCAAATGTTTCACAGCACAGTACTAGCCTTTGCGACATCTGATACACTCTGATATTTTCTATTGTGCTGTGCTGTTCTTTTAAAAGTGCCAGTTGTAACTGATCAAACGGAAGTCACAACCTTCTTGTTGGTTTAGATCTGCAGTTAAAAAAACCTTTCTCCAGCTGGGCTCAGTGGCTCATGCCTGCAATCCTAACACTTTGGGAGGCCAAGGAGGGAGGATTGCTTGAGGTCAGGAGTTCAAGACCAGCCTGAGCAAGAGCAAGACCCTGTCTCCACTAAAAACAGAAAAAATTAGCTGAGCATGGTAGCATGTGTCTGTAGTCCCAGCTAGTTGGGAGGCTGAGGCAGGAAGATCACTTGGGCCCAGGAGTTTGAGGTTGCAGTGAGCTGTGTGATGATACCACTGCACTCTAGCCCCCGGGAAAGAGCAAGATCTTATCTCAAACAAACAAAAACAAACCCCCAAATTCCTGCATCGAGAAAAATCTCAGCCCTAGATTTTCCAACAGTGCCCTCTTCTGGGCAGCTTTATTGTTTAAGTATTTAATAGTTTCATGAGACACTTAATGGTCAGTATATGTACATGTGTACTGAGTCTTACTAGAAAACACATTCGTAACTGTTGACTACAGCCTAAAAAGTTTAAGAAACAATGTTTAGACGTTGTCCTGGAAGCACTTCACAGTGAGGAAAGGCCAAGCTAAAAGGGATTGTATGTGATGAGGGCTTCCCCCTCCCCTAATGAGCTGAGATGCTGTGCGTATGCTTTATGACACGTGAGCTCCTCTCCTCCCTGGTCATCCCCAGAGCAGGGATTTCAGGGACTGCCCCCACCTCTCCAGACCCTTCCCCACCCGGCCGGCCTGGGCAGAAGGCAGGCACGCTCACATCTCTGTGGAGAGCAGCCTGGGCTCGCTGCAGGACTCGAGGTCTTCGTTCATCTTCACGTCATAGGTCTTGTCGGGAGACAAGTCCTCGGGGCACACCATGGCTATCTGGCTCTCCCGGGAGTGGCACCTATGATGTCCAGGATGGAGAATACATCAGGAACTGCCAGCCCCGCTCCCTTCCCTCAGCAAGACAGCACACAGCCCCGCACGCAGATGCACACAGACGCAGCTGCTGCGCCTCAGCCTCCTGTAGTCGATGATGTAGACACGGAGCCACAGAAGCGTTAAGATTAGGGTGAAGGTTCTATGTGGGAGAAGGTTCTGGGCTAGGAGCCAAGAAGATCTGAGTTCTGACCCCTACTTACCCTCTGGCCCAAGTCACTTAGCCCATCCCATGCCTCAGTTTCCCTTTCTGTAAAATTGGAATGACATACGTCCTCCAGCCCACCTATAGTCTGGAGGATAGTGATGTCAGAGTTCTAGGAGGAGCGGGAGGGGTTGTGGGGTGAGCTCTGGCCGGGCACACAGGATGGGGTACAGACTGGTAGCAGGCAGGCAAGCCCCACTTCTCAGGGGACCACTGAGCACAGGGTGTGCTGCCTTGCTCTCAGCAAAAGCAAGTGCCACAGCCACTGCCCTTAGCCTCAACTGCGACATAGAGGACATGGCCCCAGGGCTATGGTTTTCGTCACCAAGCTGAAGCTTAGCAGCCTGAGTACTGTTTTTACCAACTGCAATGGGAAGAGAGGGAACTGACATTTAGTGAGCACTTACTATGTGCAGGGCATTGCACTAGGTTTGCATTTCATTTCACAGACTGATGTATCTGTGGGGAGATGGAAATCCCCTGGTGTCTTCTCTCCCAGCTCCTCTCTAAAATCCACTCTCCCCTTACATGATACAGAACAACATTTAATATGGAAATATGGAGGGAGGTAATTTAATTCACATTGAGATGCTATGGACGTGATGAGCCTCTTCTTTATGAGGAGGTTTTGACAAGGTGAACGGGAGAAAGTAGTGCTAGGACTGAGTACTCAAAGGGTGTACAAGAGGGGTGAGGTTGCAGAAAAGGTCAGGGGCCTCGAGGACTGGCACAGGCAAGCCACTTAGCCTCGGACACTCTCCGATCGGCTGAGCACACTGCCCTGTGCACAGGGGCCCCAGTGTATGTCTCCCAAGTCGCAGGGCTCACCCAGAGCTGCTGCTGGGCGGCGAAACCAGCCATCTTCCAGAGAGGAAGGGAGACAGGGTGGGTGGCCAGTGTGACTTGTCTGTCAAGCCACGTGAGCCTGCATATGGCCACTTGAAGAGGGATGGCACAACGGGATGTGGAAGCCAGTGGGCAAGTTTCAGGCTTCTTAGATGAAGGCAGCTTCAGGACACTTGTCCAGGGATTTAGAAAGAAGCTCCCTCTTCTCAGCTGTTTTCTCAGCTGGAGGGCAGGAAAGGAGACCTGCTCAAGAACCCGGCAAGATGGGAACCGTGCAGCCAGTCCTACTCTGTCCTACTCTGGAAGAGCAGCACAGTTAAGAGTGAGGTGGCAAGAGGCAGGGTGTGTCCTCTCCCAGCCCCGCCTTGGAAAGGTAGAGCTGCAGGTGTGGACAGGGAGGAGGCCCACAGAGGCCAGGCTGCACTCCCCCGGGCCCAGAGCCAGAAGCAGGCACCTGGCGTCCCCCACGGAGTGGCAGCACACCTAGAGCGCTGGGAGCAGA
This sequence comes from Mirza zaza, assembly GCA_008750895.1. Taxonomy (NCBI): domain Eukaryota; kingdom Metazoa; phylum Chordata; class Mammalia; order Primates; family Cheirogaleidae; genus Mirza; species Mirza zaza. The sequence goes on from VSMD01070416.1 coordinate 4,520, forward strand.
GGACTGGGAGGTGGGGAGGAAAGAGGGCGCCATCAAGACCACCAGGAGTGACACCCCCAGGGGCAGAATGAGCCAGAGCTATAGAGAAGGCCCACCCAAGTGCCCTGCCCAGGAGGGGCAGGAAGGGCTGTGATGAAGAGGCAGTAACACCATCCCCTTCTCAGCTGGGTGAAAGGCCAGGTTTGAGTGGAGAAAGCGCAGAAGGGATGGTTTCTGCTGTGTGGCCAGAACACAGCCTCTCAGAGGCGGATGAGGGAGCTGCTGCTGCCATGGTGATGCTGGCCTGTCCTGAGCGCGGCTGCCCTGTTTGATCGGCAGGTGGTGCCCCTCTCTTGCTGGGGTCTGGGGCCACGGCCTCCGTGGAGGCTCTTTCGGGGCCAGGCAGGCCCGGCCTCCCTCTCCTGCATGCATGCTGCTACGGGCCGTGGAGTGTGGCCCGTGGAGTGCGGCCCTGGGCGCCCGTGCTCCAGCTTACCTCTTGGCGCCGAGCTTCCACGCTGCCTCCTGCACCCGGATGGCAGGGGACAAGGGGGGCCCGTGGCCCTCCACGGTGCTGATGGTGCTGGGGTGGCCGGCAGGGCGGGGGAGGCGGCCCAGGGCGGTGTTGTTGGCATTGTTGATATTGGCGTTGGAGCCAGTGGATGAGTAGCTGCTTGGGGTGAAGGTGGAGTCTACCAGTTTCTCATGGGAGGGTGACTCGGTGTCACCTTGGCTGTTGCCTGTCTTGTTGATGTGCAGTGGGCGCTGGGTGGTGAAGGTCTGAGGGAAGGCGCCCCGGCCGTCACTTTGGTAGTAGCTGACGTGGTTGCCAAACAGGCCACCGGCCCTCTGCAGGCAAGACGGGAGAGGTGGGTGGAGGACAAGCCCCCCGACCCGAGCAGCGCAGGGCACGGGAGGCTGTCTGCCCTCGGGCGAGGCACAGCCATGCCAGGAGCACATGGCGGATGGGAACTTCATGCCTGGCAGCGCCAGAGAGGGAGGGGCCCAGACACTCAGGGTCCCAAGGTTCCCTCTGCAGCACCACGGGAGGTGAGGACCAGGAATGCCCAGGCCCGTGGGGACAGCCAGCAGAGGCTGTGGCTGGACGTCTCCAGATGACCCCCTGAAGACTAGGCATGAGTTTCACGCTACAGTTTCTAATGTAGAAGTTTCTCCTAGGAAACATTTCCCTCAGGAAAATGGCTCCTTCCCCTTTTCCGAGGGCCAGTGACACCCTGTGAGTCACCAGGTCCTGGGAGCCCTGGTGTGGGCTGCAGAGGGTCAGGAGGCAGCTGAGCGGGAAGAGCCTAGAATCGCCACCTGAGCTCAGGCCGCTCCCCGGGGCATGCGCGGAGGAACCCCAGCCCATGCTCCTGCTCCAAACCGAACTTCACACAGGTGCAGAGTGCGCCGTGTACCACCTACCCTGAAGATGTCGTCTTCGGAAGCTGCGGACACGGCCTCTTTCATGGCCTTGTCCAGCTCTTCCTCAGCAGTCAGATCTCCAGAGATGGCCCGTCGGATCTCGGGCCCGATGTCATGCAGTGTGCGCAAGCCAGCCTGGAACCCAGAGGGACGTGTGAGGACCCTGGTACCTCTTCACCAAGCTTTCTAGCCAGTCATTGCCCGGGGATGGGCCCCTGGTGCCCCCTACCCAGCCCCCGACCCACCAGAAGGTACAGCTGTATGTGCGAACCAGGGCCAGGTGTCCCTGGACCCGCTCTGGCTACTCTCGGGTGGAGGAAACCACTAGCCCACCCAGGAGGGAAGAGGGCGCAGTAGGGGACCTCAGCAGAACTCAGGCCAGCTCCGGGGGCAGCAGTGGCAGTAGGCAGCACTGTGGAGGGCAGTGCGGGGGATGGCACGAGGGGAGGATTACAACACCCGTCCTCACAGCCACATTCAGAAAGGTTGGCACTCTCAGAAAGGCTCCTTCTGAAGGGACTGCCAAAAGACTGGGACTCTGGCCAAGGTCAGAGGAAAATGACCAGGACCTCCCTGGGGTGTGGACCCCTCCCCAGCTGCTCACCTGCAGGGACAGGGCATTCCTCTGGGAGGGCTTGCCCACAAGGCCCTGCTCTTTGCGCTTCTTGAATTTCCGGAAGTACTCTTGTATCAGGAAAGTGGCATAGAACTTGCCAACCGTGACCTCATCATCTGAGATGTACGGAGAGAGGAGAGGGAGTTAGAGGTAGGCAGGGGAACCAAGTTGGGTGTAATTGATTTTTCTCAGCACTCCAACTTTATTAACGTTTTTTAGAGACAGGGTAGGCTGGAGTGCAGTGGTGGGATCACAGCTCACTGCAGCCTCGAACTCTTGTGGTCAAGCGATTCTCCTGCCTCAGCCTCCCGAAGTGCTGGGATTACAGGAATGTGCCACCTAGGCAACTTTTTAAATTTAATTTTTTGGAGAGACAGTACATTCACATGGCTCAAAAAGAGGAAAATATATATAAAGGCGCATGGTGAAAGGCCCCCCACTCCCGTCTGCCTAGTCGCCGCCCCCCTGCAGACAGCCCTGTTTTTTATTAGTTTCTTGAGTATTTTCCAGAGATTCTTTATGCAAATGATTTATGTAAATAAGCGAACATACTCTTATCCTTTTTTTCTTACAGAAAAAGTAGCCTATCATCAAAATTATTTCCCATCTTGCTTTTTTTTTGTTTACTTAATTGACACTGCCAGTGCTTGATTCCATAGGCCCGTCATCAACGGCCGGCCCCCAGACCCCAAGTGTGCACGTAGTCCTGCTCAAAGGCTAGAGGGAGGGTTGGTGGAAGGAGTACTTTTCTTCCTGTTGAAGTTTGGGTTTTTCTTTCAAACCAGACAGATGTTTGTACCAGGTGGCTTGGCTGCATCCCTGCCAGGCTGGGCACTCAAGATCACATACATCAGTCTCTGCCTCAGAAGTGAGCCTGATGGTGCTGAGGCCATAGTGCCCAAGGGGAATACTTCATGCCCAGCTGGTTCCTCCCACTGGCTCCCTGCGAGGGAGACAGACAGTTCCCTGTGGGTCAGACCTGGGGGCTGAGCTGGCTCTCCTGCTCCTGCTCTCTCTTGATAATAGCTGAAGGCACAGCAGTAATGGGCCTTCTGTCTGGCGAGGGCCTTACTCCCATGTGGGAAGGAAGAGCCCAGGGCTCCTGTCCAGGGTGGCCAGGGAGGAGTAACTGCGCTGTGGAAGGAGCCTGGGTCCTGGGCACCCTGGGACCTGGCTCTGGCCCTGGAGCCTGCTCTGTGCTCACCAGGCAACCTTGGGGTGGCCCCGCAGCTTCTAAGGCTGTAGTTCCTGGGGAGCCTTCACAGAAATGTTGTCAGGACTAAACATGACGTCAGGTGGCCTTTGGCCACTCTAGGGGATTTTTTATGGAGCCTGAGTCCTGCTTTCCCTTCAGGAAGCAGCTCTCAACAGGGGTGGCAGGATCTCTGAAGGAATGCTTGGGAAATGTGTGGGATGTTTTTTAGTTGTCAGAGTGACTTTGGGGTGACACCAGCATTAAGTGGTTGTAGACATGTCCTTAAAGCTGTGGTCCCCAACTCCCTGGGCCACAGACCAGCCACGGTTTGTGGTCTGTTAGGAGCTGGCGGAGCAGCAGGAGGGGAGCTGCCGGTGGGAGCCCGTGAGCTTCGTCGGTATTTATAGCCGCTCCCATCGCTCAAGCTCCGCCTGAGCTCCGCCTCCCATCCCTCCGAGGAAAAATTGTCTTCCATGAAAGCAGTCCCTGGTGTCAAAAAGGCTGGGGACTGCTGCCTTCAAACACAGGTGTGTTTTGCCCAACAAACCACAGCTTTGTGCTCTGCACGGCTTTCAAGTGTTATGTTATATGTCCACGTGGGGGAACAATGCTTATAATGATCTGAGCTAAGAACCTAATTTTGTTTTACATAGGGACATAAGACTTTTTTTTTGCATGGTTTTAATATACCCAGAATTTTCCAGGAATATAACTGCTGTGTAAATTGACAGAAGACTAGACTTGATCAAGAGGTGTTCACATACTGGAAAATTGTATCCCTGATGGCAATGCTCTTTGTGTACCTGAGTCCCCCATTGTAACTCTCACATAGTGGTTATTGTGTGTGTGTATGTATGTATGTGTGTGTATGTATATACGCACGTACTTATTTAGCCCTTATTTAAAAATGACAAATAAAAAGTGCCAACAATAATCAGTATTGTCTTACTTCCTTTAAACAAACCTATTCATAATAAGCAGGTACATGTGAGCATTTCATCTGTTAATAATTTCTGGCATAGTTGTGCCTGAGCATTTATATATTGAAAACATTTGCTTTTAATATATTTTATATTAGAGTTAAAGCATTATATTAATATTTTGGAAATTATATGTATAGGAAGGTTACATTATCTATGATTTTCATTTGGGGTCATAGCAGGGGCAATATAAACTATTTGTTATAAAAAGGGGCTTTGGGCTTGATAGGGTCAGGAAACACTGTTCTAGGAAGAATGAAAAGAATTTCAATCGAGAGGGGTGGAATCCCAGGGGGTTCTCCTTCCAGGGTCTACAGCAAGCCACAGTGGTCGGGCTTATGAGAACACCTATCCTTTATGGAGCTTCCTTGGAAGTGCTGAAAAACCTCTAAGCATTAAGGGAACCTGCCTGTTTCCATATGTCAAATGCAAGGTTGCACCAGGCTCCAACCTGACAGTCTGCTTCTGTATTCATGCAGGCATCACAGCCTGTCCCTCCCAGTGAACAGGGCCTTTGGTCCCCACAGGAAGGGTCTGGAGAAAACAGACCTCCAGCAAACCTAGTAGTAGACTCAAGAACGCAGGTCCCATCTCAGGGGGGGTGGCCATGTTTCTAATGGTGCCACTGCTGGAGCAGAGGCAGGTGGAGGAACCACAGCGGGAGAAAGGCCCAGGTGCAGAAATCCAGGTAGCACTTACCACCTGCAGGGGGCACCACCTGGTCCAGCAGCTTCATGCTGGTCCGCTTCCAGATCTTCTTGATGATGGCACGCAGCTCCTCATTGGCTTGTTCGAGGTTCCCTGGGGGAAGGGAGATGCAAGGGTCAGTGCCATGGAGAGTGGAGAACCCTCCAGTGTGGTGGGTTCCTCTGAATAAAGCACGAAGCCACAGGTGGTGGCATTTGGCCCACATGTGGCCCTGACCCGTCGGTTTCTTTCTTCTATGCTTAGTTTCTCCCCAGCTTTCCTATCTCTACCCCTTCCTCCTCCTCTTTCTCTCCCTTCCTGCGCCCTTCCCTCCTGTGTCCTGTCCAAGGCCATTCCTCTTCCCTCCTCCTGGGTGTTGCTCAGGCCAGCCAGGGGGTCCTCTGCCCCACCTGGCACTCGACGCTTTTTCCCGTGGACTGTGCCTGGCGGCTGGGCAGCTCCACCGGGGCCACGTGCTTGCCAGCTCAAAGATGCACTAGCCTGGCGGGGAGCAGTTGGGGCGCTCCCCGTGGGAGGCATTTCTTATGGGCCTCCTAGAGGCGCCACAGGAAACATGGGTGATTGGGGGAAGACGTCTCCCCACAAGCACTGGCTCCTTTGTGCCAACGAGGGCTCCGCCCTCCAAGTCTCCCCTGCGGAGGAGGCAGCAAAATCTAACTGTAGAAGCAGAAATCAAGAGACGCTGGTCTCTGCAGTTTGGGATTTTCTCTGGGTCTACTTTCTCCTCTGGTAAAACAGACTTAATGAGGCACCCGTCACATGAAGCCTCTGGGATCCTGGCCTCACAGTGGTGAAAAGGAGGACTGAGCCCGCAGCTGAACGAGGGATGTGGCAGGCAGGTTCTAAGATGCTCTGCAAGATATCTGCCTGCCCCCGCCAGACCCTGGGACCAGGAACATGATGAATTTTACCCCCATGATTAGGTTACATTACACGGCACCTATGACCTTGAAATCGTGAGATTATCTAGGTGGGCCTGACCGCATCACATGAGCCCTTTAAAAGCAGAGAGTTCCCTCCAGCTGGGAGCAGGAGAGGCGGTGAGAGACACCCGTGCTGGGAGCTGAACTGAGAAGGCATCTGCAGGGACTGGGAGTGGACCCCAGCGGACAGCTAGCAGGAAAACGGGGACCGCAGACCTACAACGGCAAGACGTGAATTCTGCCAACAACCCGAATAAGCTTAGAGGTGGCAACTTCCCCACAGCCTCTAGAAGAGCACATAGCCTGAGTGATATCCTGAGCATGGTCTTGTGCGACCCGAGTGGAGAACCCAGCTACTCCAGAGCTGGACCTCTACAGAACTGAGCTCATAAGTAGGTGTCATTTTAAGCCAAAATGTTTGTGGTAGTTTATCATGCAGCAGTAGGGAACTGACATAAGTGACGAGACGCAGACGGAACAGTGCTTGAGAGCGGGCGCTAGACTGCCTATGTTCAGTGCCACCTCTGGGCCACACGGGAGAGCAGGCAGAGGTGACAACGAAGAGAAAGTGCTGGGCTCATGAGCTCCTGGTTTGCACGTCAGATCCAAACAGCTGAGCCAGAGGACAGAGGATGTGACTGAGCATTCCTCACTTAGGCCAGATCGGCTCCTTTCGTGGGTAGGGTCGTTGGAGGTTTCTGCCCGTGAAGTGGAGAGTCCTAATCCATATACTGGTCAAATACAGCAAGCTCAGACACACCGATCTTCTCTACTGGGTTGAATAATGCCGCCCTAGAATCTCATGTCGTCATGTCTACCTGGAACCTCAGGATGACCTCAGTTGGAAACAGGGTCTGCACAGATGGACTTAGTGAAGACGAGAGGGTGGCACGCGAGAAGGAGGCTCGAGCCAGGCAGAGGAGGGGTGGCGTGGCGTGGCCTGCTGGACGCAGCATTGCTGACCACCACCACAGCCAGGAGGGGAGGAGAGGGCGCTCCCCAGAGCCCCACAAAGCACCGAGCCCGCCGGCACTGTAACTGTGGGCCTCTGGTCCCCTGAACTGTGAGGGAATGGCTTTCTCTTATGTTTAGCCACCCGGTTTGTGATCGCTGGTTGCGGCAGACCCAGGAAATGAATACATATTCCCAATTTTTATCAGGCCTTAATTTATTCTAAGAATGGTCTTTGTAACTGTGGACCTTCACTGACAGCTGTTTCAGGTCATCTGAGTAGTTCTGAGTATCTTTCTTCCGTGTTTCCAGAGAAAGGGTGGTGTGAGACCTCGTGGGACTCTGGTTCTCTGAAGCAGGTGTTAATTCCCTCCTATCCCTCCACTCTCAGAAGTCTGAAGGGGGAGGACGGATTTAATCACAAATTTAGATGTTTTCTGACCTATTTTCTAGTTGCTTCTAAGAACTTGCCTTTGTCTTCCAGCCTTAAGATTTCCACAAGTTTGTGGGGGCGTGTCTCTGACGGAGAGGCTCCCCCTTCATGGGGCGCATGGCAGGCCCTTTGGTGGCTATTCCGAAATGCCTTTGTGTTTAATTCTTGACTTGACTGTAGTAGTTCTCGCATGACTGGCTTTGCCCCGTTTCTTTGGAATTTCTATTTCTTCAAGATTGGCTCTCTGTATTTGACTATTTTTGGTGGGTTCCTCTGCATTGGCATCAACTATTGGTATGATTTCGTTGGGATGTGGTGAGCTTTGCCAATGAATCTTCAACATTGTGGAGTCTCTCCCTCTGTGCACCACTCTTTTTTTGTTCTTCTATGGAACAAAAACTTACAACCCTTAATTTATATTGAACTTTAAGTATTATAGCATATTCACTCTAGCAGTCATTATAACATCTTCTCTCCTTGGAAAAGAAAATTCTTCTTCCTAAACATGGATGTAATAATATTCATTGTAGACAATTTGGAAAGTAACAAAACTAAAGGAAGAAGATATAAGTCATTGCTGATTCTACCACTCAGTGATAATATTAACATATTATATAAATTTCCTTCTAATTTTTTTCGAGACATGGTCTCACTCTGTCACCTAGGCTAGAGAGCAGTGGCACAATCACAGTTCACTGTAACCTCAAACTCCTGGGCTCAAAGGATCCTCCCACCTCAGCCTCCCAAGAAGCTGGGACTACAGGCATATGCCACCATGCCTAGCTAATTTTTCTATTTTTAGTAGAGATAGGGTCTTGTTCTTGCTCAGGCTGGTCTTGAATTCCTGAGCTCAAGCAATCCTCCTGCCTCAGCCTCCCAGAGTGCTAGGATGACAGGCGTGAGCTACCGCACCTGGCCCAAATTTTTCTTCTATGTGTGTGTATATAACACACACATATGTGTGCATTAAATGTATATTTAGTTTAGATATAGGCCTATTTACACCCATTTCAGATTGAGTTATTGCACTGGCTACTAATGACATTTGCTTTCTTTTTAATTTAGCAGCAGAACTCGACCTATTTTCCGTTCATTGGGATTAGCTCATTATTTTGATGTGTATCTCGCTGGATTGGTCTCACTGCCTTTCATTTCAGACATTTGTTATTTTTCTGGGAGGATCTAAGACAAGGTCCCTCTCTGGGTTATTTCCTGAACCACACCATCACCTATCTTTATACTACACATGAAGTAACTGACATAGAAACAGAATAAATGGCTCACATTCATGTCACTAGAGAGAGCTGGGAGTCAACTTCAAGCCTCCTGTCGCCCTGTCCAGGGCTCCTTCTGTTGCACCAAGGAAAACACTGACTGGCAGCCTGAGCCTCTAAAGTTAAGTGTAGGATGGGGAAAAGAAAACATGCTGGCCGGGCACAGTGGCTCACGCCTGTAATCCTAGCACTCTGGAAGGCTGAGGCGGGAGGATCACTTGAGCTCAGGAGTTTGAAACCAGCCTGGGCAAGAGTGAGACCCCGTCTCTACAAAAAACAGAGAAATTAGCTGGGGCATGGAGGCGCATGCCTGTAGTCCCAGCTTCTCAGGAGACCGAGGCAGGAGGATTGCTTAAATGCAGGAGTTTGAGGCTACAGTGTGCTATGATGATGCCACTGCACTCTAGCTGGGGCAACAGAGCAAGACTGTCTAACACAAAATAAAAGAGAAAGAAAACATGCTACTTGTCTTATCTGTGTTTTCTCTAACTGCTCTAACCAGTGGTGTGAAGCATCTATGCAGCCGGCTCAAAATGCAGATTCCTCAGTCCCACTCAGAGATTCAGATTCACTAGATCTGTGCGGCTACTTGGGACGTAGTGTTTTAAACAAGTGCCAACGTCATTCTAAGGCAGGTGGTCTTTTGACCATTCTCTAAGAAACACTGCAAGGGGCTAGAAGCTCTTGGAGAGAGATGCATCGTCATAGGCACATTTTATACAGCCTTTTCACTAGAGTGGGAAGTCCTTATCAATTATAAAGACAGATTCAGCTGCTGCTAGCCCACTAGCCCATAGGGTGCCTTTGTGAAAACTAGAAGCCCCCCACCAGATGGATGCAGCCCTGAGGGCAAGTGGCCTGACTGGTGCAGCACAGGTGAGAGCTTAAGCTTGACCTGCTGGTTAGCTGAGCACCTGTGCTGGGCATAGCCTGCGCAGTTGTATGTGATGACCTCCACCCTGCTCACTGCTTGTTACCACGTCCCCTTCCCAGCACGTCTTCCCAGCACAGATCCTTTTAGTTTAAAGAGAATTGAGCACTTGAGAGACCCACCTGTAGCCAGTATAAGTCCACCCAGATGGGGCTTGGTCCTGCTTCAGCTAACCCATCTCCTTCTGTTTTTGAACTATACCCTATGACTTCAAAATATCATCCAGAATAATTTCCAGGGGTCAAAGGAAGGCTAAAATTCAAAATAATAAGCTAAAGGCAAGGAGGCCATTCAGTAAGCAAAGAAAACATGAGCAGGCGGGGCCTCCTTGGTGCTCTGGAGTGCAGCCTGGCCCTGGCTCCTGCTGGGGTGCCAGATGGGACATGGAGGCCCCAGAGCATGCTGCAGGCTGCTGAGCCCTCCTGGGTGGCCTACTAGACCTCCTGGGTGGCTCTCCAGTGCCCACGGGCACCCTTACCTTCTGTTTTGATCCTCAGGGCTGTCCTAACCAGGGCAAACAGGGTGGCATTGAACATGACCGTCCCATCGCTGTTCAGAGGCATGTTCATGGATACCAGGCGCTGCAGGGGAAGGGGCAAAGCTGGTGGTTACAGCAGAAGGTTCTCAAGGGACCTACAGAACCACCACAACAGGAGAACGCTGTGGGGAGACTCAAAACTTGAGTGGGTGGGTGGGGGTGTGAAGCCTGGGGCACCAGAATGTGCTCAAAACGCTTTCCAGGGAGAATCTTGGCCTTGCCACGGGCGTCCTGGTTAGACCCCACCTCCGCGGCAGGATGAGAAGCCCAGGTGCCTCCCGCCAGGCCAGAGGTCTGCTCAGCACACACGGTGCCCTCCGCTGGCAGTAAAGCACAGCCGCATGCAGACGCTGGTCAGGAGCCTTGGCCGTAGCCAGCCCACGCCCAGCCAGGGCTGAGGAGGACAGGGCGTGCTTGTAGGGGCTGCAGCATGTCCTGTCAGCACGCAGGGGCAGAAGGGGCTGACGCTGATGGGACTGTGCTAACTCCCCGCTTTCCCGCTCACAAGGCACGCCCCTGTGCTCCAGGGCGGCCGCCAGCAGTGCTGGGCAGCGGTGAGAAAGCCTGGCCTGGGCTCGCCACAGTGTCCACCCTGACGCCGTCCCTGAGCTCCTGAGAACTAAGTGCCCAAAGGCTGCACTTTTCCTGAATGACTGGATCCTTTTGGATCTCATGGACAGTGTGAACTGTGCAGTGGCTACTGGAAAGCTCAGAGCCCAGCGGGTAGCCTGCGGGGCCCATCTCGGCCTCTCAGCCCCGTCCAGGCTGTGCTGAAGCTAATGCAGGCTGCGCTCCCCCCAGCTCTCATGACACGAATGCACCGACTCTCTAATGGCCCTCTTGCCCCCGGGCTGGAAGTCCTCCCAGGGTGCCTGGACAGTGCTGGCAGGGCTGTCATGGGCTGGACAAGTGCTTGATCCAGGACAGCACGTGCTCGCTGGGACGTGAGGCGGGTGTGATCTCTCTGCTGCTCCTTTAGAGGGTCTGAGGATCAGAGCTGCGAGACCCTTGAAACGCAGCCTGGCTCAGGCTCACTTCTGTAGGCACATAGAATACTATCTTCAATCCCTTTAAGGTCTGTGGCCCAAGCCAGGTCCTAAGACAAATGGGCATCTCACCTCCCACATTCTGTCTCTTGCGCCCACGAACCCAGGTCCTTTCTTACTTTGCAAGCCACGCGGTGAGGGCACAGCTTCCCAAAGCCCAGCGGGGGCTGGATCCGCCGGAGCAGGGTCACCACATCTAGGTGTTTGATACGACCCCTAGAAAAGGAAGGGGAACGAGCAGTGAGCGGGCCGTGTCTGTGGGGTCCTGAGAGGTGGCACCCGCCGGGAACCGCTAGTGAGGCTCTGCTGGGCAAACTCAGCGCAGAGTTGCAGAATTGTGTGGTACAACTGCAAACCCACTGTACACGTATTTGGATTTGATTAAACAACTTTCTGTCCATGATGTTCAAGGTGGAAGGATTTCAGTAGAGCAACAGAATTCTCAAACTGTACTTGCTGCTTCAATCAACTGACCAGCTGACCAAAAGGTATTCATTGAGTGTCAGTCGAATGTGATCGATTGATGAGGGCATAAAGCTGAGATCTACCTGGCCCCAAACACCCTAACTTGAGCACTTGCCAGTTATTCCTGATACTAGGACCTCCTATGCTTCCATTCAACTGAGCATGACAGTCGTTGTGTTCTTGTGTTCTTGACTTAGTCGAAGGTGCCTGGCCTCTTCTCTCTGGCCCTTGACCCTTCACCCTGGCCTCCGAGGCAGTCGGCATTTCCAAACGGCCCACCCAGTGTTGGCCCATCTGACCCTCTCCTGCACGCATGGCCAGCCAACAGCCTCTGTCAGCCTGAGGGGTCAGGATTTCCCTCTGGGAACTTACTTGGCTTCAGGGTCATACTCTGCCCAGATTCTTTTAAATTCATCCAGGTGGTGGGGACCCAGGATCGACCAGTCCCTTGTCAGGTAGTCAAAATTGTCCATGATGACAGCTACGAAGAGGTTGATGATCTGCAGAAACAGTTAGTACCATGAAGCACTCTACGAGGGCTTTCCTATGCACGTCACTGATCCACTCTGCTAGCCAGTGCCCGTGCACGGCAGAAGCCAACATTTCTAAAGGCCAGCAGTATATCCCACCACTCCTAGAACCGGGTGTCTTGGACACCCGCTGGACACAGCTTCCGTGAGAGCTGTGTGGGATGAGCCCACACAGGGCGGACAGCTTCCCTCCTACCAAGCCGCTGGGCAGGCCGCCCAGGATAGAGGCAGACCATATCTGCCACCTTCCCCTCACTCCGTAGCAGGAGTTGAGCCCAGGAGTTTGAGGAGTGCCAAAAAAGTATACATTCCCTCTAGGCTTCCACATGCCCCCTTTGTCCTCTGGGACAATGCCACCATGCCAAGAGCTGAGAATAGACAAGCAAGATGCTGGCTAAGCCCACTCAGGCCCAAGGCTTTTTGCCTTTATCTCAGTGTGGCTGGACATTCCTACTAACTTAGTCTTCCCATGCCAGCTCCTCTGATGGGGCTGCCCTGACCATAAGCTGCAGAGATCAAGGGCTTGGGCTGCCCTGGAACTGCGCACTCGTTATCTAAGGCTGTGGAGCCCAACTCGGCTTACCAGGAAGGCACAGAGCATGTAGAAGCTGATGAAGTAGAAGACGGCAAAGCTGCTGCCACATGGGGCTTCACCTTCTGTGCTGTTGCTGGGCTCGGACTCCGGGGCACATTTCTTGCCTGGCATGCAGGCCAGCATGATGTCCTGCCAGGCCTCCCCAGTGGCACACCTGCAGGAGAGATGGAGAGCTACACCCATACAGCCAATCCCAAGTGCCAGGGATGCCCTCTTCCTGAATCACTAAATGAACTTGGTGTTTCTCATTTCCCGAGTGCTTGGATACCTTCACTAAATATGAAAACACAGAGCATCATTTTGAATGTTTCAAAACTTTATGTAAATAGTAATACTATCTGTAATGCACAGTACCTTTTCTGCAAACTTGCTCTTCTTGCAATCCATGTGAAGTTTTTGGGAATTAGCCATTTCATATATTTTAGACTTAATATTCATTCATCCTAACTGGTGTATAGGAGTATACTCTATGAGCATACCATTAAAAAAACCACCCTCCTGTTAAAGGTCATTTGGGTTTTTCAAATTTTTTATTTTTCCCTATTATAAATAACACTGCAATAAACATGCAGGTCCATGTCTCGGGGTCTGCTAAGAAGTGGAGTTGACAGTTGAAGGTACATATGTCTTCATTTTATGAGGCATTCTGTGCTGTCCATGTGTTTGTCCAACTTCGACTCCTATTGTCAGTGCAGGAGAAATGTCATTGCTCTACAGACTTATCAACTCTTAGTGGTGGATTTTTAAAAATATTGCTCCTATCATGGGCACGATATGATGTTTTAATTTGGTTTTAAAATGCTTAATGGGTTGATAATTTAGATTTTATCTTCTGTTGAATTTCATGTTCATATTTTTGCTTATTTGACTCGGGGGTTATTTATCTTGTTTATTTTTAGGATCCTTTATTTATTTATTTATTTTGAGAAAGAGTCTCACTTTGTTGCCTGGGCTAGAGTGCCGTGGCATCAGCCTAACTTACAGCAACCTCAAACTCCTGGGCTCAAGCAATCCTCCTGCCTCAGTCTCCAGAGTAGCTGGGTCTATAGGCATGAGCCACCATGCCTGGCTAATATATTATATATATATATATATTTTTTAGTTGGCCAATTATATTTTCTATTTATAGTAGAGACAGAGTCTTGCTCTTGCTCAGGCTGGTGTCAAACTCCTGACCTTGAGCGATCCGCCTGCCTCGGCCTCCCAGAGTGCTAGGATTACAGGCGTGAGCCACTGCGCCCGGCCTAGGGTCCTTTATACATTCATTATAGTATATGCATTACAATTATCTTCTTCTAGTCTATGGCTTGTCTCTAGTTTTATTTATGGTGTATTTTAATGACTCTAAGTTTTAAATTTCAGTGTGGTCAAATTTATGTTTTTTCCCTTGTGCTTTTTGTATTTTGTTTAAAAAAGCCTTCCTATCTATTCTAGGTCATGAAGACATTCTCCTCTATGTTCTTCTAAAGGTTCTAAAGTTTTGTTTTCATGATAACTCATTAACTTGGAATTTATTTTCATATTTGATATGAGGTAGAAATATCCTTTTATCTTTTTCTGTATAGATAATCAATGTTCTTAATACTATTTATTGAATAGTACATCTGTACCTACTTATTTAACATACCTGTTCTGACATAAAGTGCATATCTGCAGGTGTGTGGGCATTATGCTAACCTTTGCATTCTCCTCTGGAGGTTATTTGTTTATCTGGGCACTGAGGAACCGTGTTGTCTTAGTTACCGTGGCTTTGCCATACACTGCGCTCTTAGTCCCTGCAGCTTGTCCTTCAGAATTTGCCTTGGCTATTCATTTTCCTTCTCTATTCCGTGGAACCCTCAGAATCAATTTGTCAAGTCATATGAATTCTGCTCAGAGTCTTACTGGAATTGTGCTGTAATACAGGTTAACTTGGCGAATCCTGACAGCTCTGTGATGCTGTCTTCCAGCCAGGAACACGGTGCACCTCTCCATTGGTTTGGGCCTTGTCTAATGTCTTCAATAAAATTTCATAGTTCCCCTATGTGTATCTTTGTCAAATTATTGCTAGTTATCTTCTTTATTTTCTTGCACATTTAAAGAGGTATGTTTAAAAGTTGGATATTTAAAAGTTACATCAGTTTGCTACTGATGTAGAGGGAATATAATTGACTTCATATACAGAAGTCAATATAATTGACTTCATATACATATATGAATTGACTTCATATACAGATTTACTGAACTCTCTTACTAGTTTTAGCAATTTATCTGTAGCTTCTTTTGTATATTCTACATTGGCAATTAATTGTTTTGCATTTAATTTTGTTTCTTCATCTTCAATACTTTTTTGTTTTGTTTTGTTTTTTTTGAGACAGAGTCTCACTCTGTTGCCCAGGCTAGAGGGAGTGCCGTGGTATCAGCCTAGCTCACAGCAACCTCAAACTCTTGGGCTCAAGCAATCCTGCTGTCTCAGCCTCCCGAGTAGCTGGGACTACAGGCATGTGCCACCACGCCCGGCTAATTTTTTCTATTTTTTAGTAGAGACGGGGTCTTGCTCTTGCTCAGGCTGGTCTTGAACTTCTGAGCTCAAGTCATCCACCAGTCTCGGCCTCCCAGAGTGCTGGGATTACAGGCGTGAGCCAACGCGCCTGGCCCTTCCATTAGTTTTATGAGATGAGTGGGGAGGTTTTCTATCTCTTTCTGTTCCTGGAAACTTTATATAATATAGGAATGATCTATTCCTTGATAGTTTCATAGCCCTCATAATACAGTGTTGGATCTTGGGCTTTTTTAAAGGCTAAAATTTTTACTGCCTTTTCAATTTCTACTGTAATTTTTTTAAATTTCTTAAGATAATTTTTGTAATTCCTATTTTCCTGCATAAAAGCATCCAATTCGCTCTCTCATTTGTAAGTATTAATACAATCATGTATTGCATAATTGTAAGGATGCGGAGGTGTTCTGAGAAATGAGTTGTTAAGAGATGCTGTTGTGTGAACATCATGGAGTGCACTTACACAAACCTAGACGGTACAGCCTGCTACACACCTGGGCTATATAGAATAGCCCATTGCTTCTGGGCTACAAATCTGAACAGCCTGTTACTATGCCAAATGCTGCAGGCAACTGGAACACATGGCAAGTATTTGTGTATCTAAGCATAGAAAAGATACAGTAAAAATATGTATAAAAGATAAAAAACAGTACACTTGTACAGAGCACTTACCATGAATGGAGCTTGCAGGGCTGGAAGTTGCTCTGGGTGAGTCAGTGAGTGAATGTGAAGGCCTAGGACATTGCTGTCCAGTACTGTAGACTTTATAAACACTGGACACTTAGGCTACACTAAATTTATAAAAAATATTTTTCTTTCTTCAATAATAAATTAACATTAGCTTACTGTAACTTTTTTACTTTATGAACTTTTAATTTTTTAAAAACTTTTTGATGCCTTTGTAATAACACTTAGCTTCAAACAAACATAGCTGTAAAAAATATTTTCATTCTTCATATCTTTGTTCTATAAGCTTTTCTCAATTAATTTTTAAAAAAACTTTTGTTAAAAACTAGGACACAAACACACACCTTAGCCTAGGCCTACACAGGGTCAGGGTCATCAATGTCACTGTCTTCCACAGCCATCACATGTTGTTCCACTGGAAGGTCTTCAGGGACAATGACATGCATGAAGCTGTCATCTCCAATCATGACAATGCCTTCTTCTGAACACCTCCTGAAGGACCTGCCTGAGGCTATTTTCCAGTTAACTTTTTGTCTAATAAGTAGAGGAGTATACTCCAAAATAATAATAAAAGTATAGTGTAATAAATACGTAAACCAGTATATAGTCATTTATTATCATTGTCAAGTATTATGTACTGCACATAATTGTATATGCTATACTTGTTTTTTTTCTGAGACAGGATCTTGCTCCATTGCCCAGGCTAGAGTGCAGTGCCATCATCATAGCTCACTGTAACCTCCAACTCCTGGGCTCAAGTGATCCTGCCTCAGCCTCTTGAGTTGCTGGGACTACAGGCATGCATCACCGTGCCTGGTTGATTTTTCATTTTTTGAAGAGATGGGATCTTGCTATTTTGCCCAGGCTGGTCTCAAACTCTTGGGCTTAAGTGATTCTCCCAAAGTGCTGAGATGACAGGCGTGAGCCACCACACCCAGCCCTGTCTGTGCTACACTTTTACATGACTGGCAGTGCAGTAGGTGTGTTTACACTAGCGTCACCACAGACACGTGAGTAATGGGTTGTGCTACAACATTATGACAGCTATGATGTCACTAGGCAATAGGAATTTTCAGCTCCACTATAATATTATGGACCTACAGTTGTGTATGCAGTCCATCATCGCCTGAAATGTTGTTATGTAGAGCATGACTGTAGTTTGTGGTTTCAGCCGTGAGTTATTCGGAAGAGTGACTTAAATCTTTTAAGTGGATAGATTTTGGAAGCGCTATCTATTGTTTTTATGGTTAATTTTTAATTTTGTTATATTGAAGTTGGAGAAGTTTTAGAATTTGTTCTTCATGTCTTAAATCTTGGCTAATTTTTGTGAATGTTTCTGGGTGCTTAAAAAGAATGTGTGGTTTTGCAATTTATAGGGTACAAATCTATCATTAATAGGTTATATTTGTATTGTAGTATTTAGATGTTCTTTACACTTTCTTCTGTCTTGATCTATTTGTCATTTTCTACAGGCTTATTAAATCTCTCATTGTGTGTGTGTGTGTGTGTGTGTGTGTGTGTGTTTATTTTCTCCTTATAGTTCTATTAGTGTCTGATTGATACATTTCCAAACTATATTATTAGGCTCATATAGTTTTATAACTGTTATGTATTCTTGATGAATTATACCTTTTACCAGTGTCAAATATCTCTCTTATTCTTGTTTAATGCCTTTCAGCTGGAATTCTATTTCTTCTGATATTGTTCTTATTACATCTGCATTGAAAGGATTATCTGGTATTTCTTTTCCATCCCTTTATTTTCATTCTCTTTAGGTCACTTTGTTTTACTGTATCTATTATAACAAGCTAGAGCTAGATTTCTTTTAATTAATTGATTAATTTATTTTTTATTTCAGCATATTAAGGGGGTACAAATATTTAGGTTACATATATTGCCTCTGCCCCAGCCAAGTCAGAGCTTTAAGCATGTCCATCCCCTAGATGGTGTGCACTGCATCCATTAGGTGGGAATATACTCATCCTCTTCCCCTCTCCTCTCACCTGCCTGACACCCAATGAATGTTACTGCTATATGTGCATGTGTTAATCAATACCAATTTGATGGCGAATACATGTGGTGCTTGTTTTTCCATTCTTATGATACTTCACTTAGTAGAATGGGCTTCAGCTTTATCCAGGATAATACAAGAGATACTAGATCACCATCATTTCTTGTGGTTGAGTAGAACTCCATGGTATACCTGTACCACATTTTATTAATCCACTCATGTATCGATGGGTACTTGGGTTGATTCCACATCTTTGCAATTGTGAATTGTGGTTGTACTAGTTTGCGGTCCCACTAGCAGTGTAGGAGTGTTCCTATCTCTCTGCATCCACACCAACATTTATTGTTTATTTATGGCTTTTATTTTTGATAAAAGCCATGCTCACTGGAGTTAAGTGATATCTCATTGTGGCTTTGATTTGCATTTCCCTAATGAATAGAGACGTTGAGCATTTTTTCGTATGTTTGTTGGCCATTAATCTGTCTTCTTTTGAGAAGTTTCTGTTCATGTCCTTTGCCCACTTTTTAATGGGGTTGTTTGATTTTTTCTTGCTGATTTTTCTGAGTTCTATTTATCAGCCCTTTATTGAATGTGTAGCATGTGAATATTTTCTCCCATTCTGTAGGTTGTCTGTTTGCTCTTGTGATAGTTTCCTTGACTGTGCAGAAGCTTTTTAATTTGATCAGGTCCCAATTTATTTATTTTTGTTGTTGCTGTGATTGCCTTTGGGGTCTTCCTCATAAATTCTTTCCCTAGGCCAATGTCTATAAGATTTTTTCCAACATTTTCTTCTAGAATCTTATAGTTTCATGCCTTAGGTATAAGACTGTTATCCACTGTGAGTTGATTTTTGTGAGAGGTGAGACGTACGGATCCTGTTTCAGTTTTCTACATGTGGCTATCCAATTTTTCCAGCACCATTTATTGAATAAGGATTCTTTTCCACAGTGTATGTTTTTGTCTGCTTTGTTAAAGATTACATGGCTATATAAGGATGATTTTATATCTGGGTTTTCAGTTCTGTTCCATTGATCTATGTCTCTGTTCTTGTGCTAGTACCATGCTGAATTAGTTATATAGCCTTATAGTATAGCTTTAAGTAGATGCCTCACAATTTGTTCTTTTGCTTAAGATTGCTTTTGCTATACACGGTTTTCTCTGGTCCCATACGAAGTGTAGAATTATCTTTTCTAGATCTGCAAAAATGATGTTGGTATTTTAATAGGGATTACATTGAACCTGTAGATAACTTTGGGCAATATAGACATTTTAACAATGTTGATTCTGATGACCCATGAGCATAGTATGGTTTTCCACCTGTTTACATCCTCTGCTATTTCCTTCCTCAGTGTTTTGTAGTTCTCCCTATAGAGGTATTTCACCTCCTTAATTAAATATATTCCTAGGTATTTTATTTTCTTTGCTGCTATTGTGAAGAATATTGAGTCTTTGATTTGGTTCTCAGTTTGACTGTTGTTGGCATATAGGAATGCTACTGATTTCTGTACATTGATTTTGTAACCTGAGACATTGCTGAACTTACTTATCAATTCCAGTAGTTTCTTGGCAGAATCTTTGGGGTTTTCAAGATATAAGATCATATCGTCAGTAAAGAGTGAGAGTTTGACCTCTTCTGCCCCCATTTGGATGCCCTTGATTTCCTTCTCTTGTCTGATTGCTCTGGCTAGGACTTCCAGCACTGTGTTGAATAGAAGTGATAGAGGGCAAGGTCTGGTTCCAGTTCTACGCAGGAATGCTTTCAAATTTTCCCTGTTTAGTATGATGTTGGCTGTGGGTTTGCCATATGTGGCTTTTATCATTTTAAGGTAAGTCCTGTCTATGCCTATTTTGTTAAGTGTTCTTATCATAAAAGTGTGCTGAATTTTGTCAAATGCATTTATTGAGAAGATCATATGGTCTTTGCTTTTACTTCTATTTATGTGGTGAATTACATTTATAGATTTGCATATGTTGAACCACCTGTGCATCTCTGGGATGAAGCCCACTTGGTTGTGATGAATGATTTTTTAGATAAGCACCTGAATTCAATTTGCTAGGATATTGTTGAGAATTTTTGCATCTATATTCATAAGGGATATTGGTCTGTAGTTTTCTTTTTTTGTTGCGTTCTTTCCTGGTTTTGGTATCAAGGTGATGTTGGCTTCATAAAACATGTTGGGGAGGATTCTTTCCTTCTTGATGTTGTGGACTAATTTCTGCAGGATAGGCACCAGCTCTTCTTTGTAAGTCTGGTAAAATTTGGGTGTGAAATCATCTGGTCCAGGACTTTTCCTTTTAGGAAGGTTTTTTATTGTTGCTTCAATTTCTGTACTTGAAATTGGTCTGTTTAGGAATTCTATTTCTTCCTTTTATTTTTTATTTCAGCATATTATGGGGGTACAAATGTTAAGGTTATGTATATTGCGGATGCCCCCCCACCCCCTCCCACCCACCTGACACTCAATAAATGTTATTCCTATATGTCCACTTAAGTGTTGATCCGTTAATACCAATTTGCTGGTGAGTACATGTGGTGCTTGTTTTCCCATTCTTGAGATACTTCCCTTAGTAGAATGGGTTCTAGCTCTATCCAGGATAGATATATATATATATAGATATAGCACCACAGGAGGTGCTATATCACCATTGTTTCTTAGAGCCGAGTAGTACTCCATGGTATACATATACCACATTTTATTAATGCACTCATGTATTGATGGGCACCTGGGTTATTTCCACACCTTTGCAATTGTGAACTGTGCTGCTATAAACATTCGAGTGTAGGTGTCCCATTTGTAGAGTGTCATTTGATCTTTTGGGTAGATGCCCAGTAGTGGAATTGCTGGATCAAATGGTAGATCTACTTGTATTGCTTTAAGGTATCACCATATTGTTTTCCACAGAGGCTGAACCAGTTTGCAGTCCCACCAGCAGTGTAGGAGTGTTCCTATCTCTCCGCATCCATGCCAACATTTATTGTTTGGGGACTTTTTGATAAAAGCCATACTTACTGGAGATAAGTGATATCTCATTGTGATTTCGATTTGCATTTCCCTGATGATTACAGATGTCAAGCATTTTTTCATATGTTTGTTGGCATTTATTCTGTCTTCTTATGAAAAACTTCTGTTCATGTCCTTTGCCCACTTTTTGATAGGGTTGTTTGATTTTTTCTTGCTGATTTTGCTGAGTTCTAAATAGATTCTAGTTATCAGCCCTTTATGGGATGTGTAGCTTGTGAAAATTTTCTCCCATTCTGTGGGTTGTCTGTTTGCTCTCTTGACAGTTTCTTTGGCTATGCAGAACCTTTTTAATTTGATCAGGTCCCATTTATTTATTTTTGTTGCTGCTGTGATTGCCTTTGGGGTCTTCTTCATAAATTCTTTGCCTAGGCCAATGTCTAGAAGAGTATTTCCAACGTTTTTCTCTAGGATTCTAATAGTTTCACACCTAATGTTCAAGTCTGTTACCCAGTGTGAGTTGATTTTTGTGAGAGGTGAAAGGTGTGTGTCCTGTTTCAGTCTTCTGCATGTGGCTATCCAGTTTTCCCAGCACCATTTATTGAATAAGGATTCTTTTCCCCAGTGTATGTTTTTGTCTGGTTTGTTGAAGATTAGCTGGCTATCTGAGGATGGTTTTATATCTGGGTTCTCTGTTCTGTTCCACTGGTCAATGTCCCTGTTCTTGTGCCAATACCAAAATGTTTTAATTACTATAGCCTTGTAGTATAGTTTGAAATATGGTAAATTGATACCTCCTATTTTGTTTTTATTGCCTAGGATTGATTTTGCTATATGGGGTCTTCTGTGGTTCCATACGAAGTGTAAAATTATTTTTTCTATATCTGTGAAAAATGATGATGGTATTTTAATAGGGATTGCATTGACTCTGTAGATCACTTTGGGTAGTATAGACATTTTAACCATGTTGATTCTGCTGACTCATGAGCATGGTATATTTTTCCATCTGTTTACATCCTCTGCTGTTTCTTTCTTCAGTGTTTCATAGTTCTCCCTGTAGAGGTCTTTTACTTCCTTAGTTAAATATATTCCTAGGTACTTTATTTTCTTTGTTGCTATTTTGAAGGGAATTGAGTCTTTGATTTGGTTCTCATTTGTACTGTTGTTGGTGAATATGAATGCCTCTGATTTCTGTGTATTGATTTTGTATCCTGAGACTTTACCAAATTCATTTATCAGATCAAGGAGTCTCTTGGTTGAATCCTTGGGGTTTTCTAGGTATAATATCATGTCATCAGCAAAGAGTGAGAGTTTGATCTCTTCTGCTCCCATTTGGATGCCCTCAATTCTGCTCTCTTGTCTGATTGCTGTAACAAGAACTTCCAGCACTATGTTGAATAGAAGTGGAGAGAGTGGGCAACCTTGTCTTGTTCCAGTTCTAAGTGAGAATGCTTTCAATTTTTTCCCATTCAGTATGATATTGGCTGTCGGTTTGTCATATATGGCTTGTATCATTTTTAGGTAAGTCCCGTCTATGCCTATTTTGTTGAGCGTTCATATCATAAAAGGGTGTTGAATTTTGTCAAATGCTTTTTCTGCATCTATTGAGAGAATCATATGGTCTTTGTTTTTGTTTCTGTTTATATGGTGAATTACATGTATAGATTTGCATATGTTGAACCTTCCCTACATCCCTGGGATGAAGCCCACTTGGTTGTGATGGATTATTTTCTTGACAAGCACCTAGATTCGATTTGCTAAGATTTTGTTTAGAATTTTTGCATCTATATTCATAAGGGATATTGGTCTGTAGTTTTCTTTGTTTGTTGCATCCTTTCTGGTTTTGGTATCAGGGTTATGTTCACTTCATAAAATGTGTTGGGGAGGTTTCCATCCTGCTCGATGTTGTGGAATAATTTCTGCAGGATAGGCACCAGTTCTTCTTTGTAGGTGTGGTAAAATTCGGGTGTGAAACTATCTGGTCCAGGACTTTTCTTCTTAGGAAGGTTTTTTATTGCTGTTTCAATTTCAGTACCTGATATTGGTCTGTTCAGGAATTCTATTTCTTCCTGGTTGAGCATAGGGATGCTGTGTGTTTCTAAGAAATTGTCCATTTCCTCCATATTTTCCAGTTTGTGTGCATAGAGATTTTTGTAGTATTCATAAGTTATATGTTGTATCTCTGTAGCATCAGTTGTCCTTTCTCCTTTATTGTTTCTGATGGAGCTTATTAGAGATTTTTCTTTTCTGCTTTTTGTTAGTCTAGCCAATGGTGTGTCAATTTTGTTTATTTTTTCAAAGAACCAATGTTTTGTTTTATTAATCTTCTGTATAGTTTCCCTGTTGTTAATTTAATTTAGTTCTGATCTGATCTTAATGATTTCACTTCTTCTGCTGGGTTTTGGGTTGGTCTGTTCTTCTTTTTCCAGCTCCTTGAGACGATTCTTTAGGCTGTCTATTTGTAATCTTTTTGACTTTTGTATATAGGTATTTATGGAAATAAACTTTCCTCTCAGGACTGCTTTAGCTGTGTCCCACAGGTTTTGGTAACTTGTGTCACCTTTGTCATTTAGTTCAAAGAATCTTTTGATTTCCATCTTGATTTCCTCGCTTATGAAGTGATCATTGAGCAGAAGGTTGTTTAGTTTCCATGACTTTGTGTAGAAATGAGAACTCCTGTTAGGATTGATTTCTACATTTATTCCATTGTGGTCTAAAAAGATATATGGTATAATTTCTGTTTTTTTAAATTGTTTGAGATGTGCTTTGTGTCCTAGGATATGGTCAATCTTAGAGAATGACCCATGAGCAGATGAGAAGAACGTATATTCAATGGTTTTGGGGTAGAATGCCCTGTAAATGTCAGTCAGACCCATTTGTTCTAGAGTTCTGTTTAAGTCCATTATTTCTTTGTTGATTTTCTGTTTGGAGGATCTGTCCTGTGCCGTCAGTGGGGTATTAAAGTCTCTGACTATTATGCTGTTGTTGTTTATCCATTTGTTTAGATCAAGTAGAGTTTAATTTATGAATCTGGGTGCATCAAGGTTAGGTCCATGTATATTTAGAATTGTTATGTCTTCTTGTTGAACTGTACCCTTCACCATTATATACTGACCTTCTTTGTTTTTTATTATTTTTTTTTTGATTTAAAAACTAAGTTATCTGTAATCAGCACTGCCATGCCAGCTTTCTTTTGGCTTTTGTTTGCTTGAAATATTGTTCTCCACCCCTTTACGTTTAGTTTAACTGCATCCTTGCAGGTTAGATGTGTTTCCTGAAGGCAGTAGATACTTGGCTTGTGTTTTTTTTATCCATTTGGCCAGCCTATGTCTCTTGAGTGGGGAGTTCAAGCCATTCACATTTATTGAGATAACTGATAGGTGGGGCAGATTTCTATTCATTATGTTGGGTTGAACTTTGTTGCTTTGTTTTCTCTTTGGAGCCATTGTGGTATCTGGGCTTTGATCTTTAGCTTTGAGTAGATTTATATCCATGAGTGTTTACTGTGCTGATCCATGGGTAACACTGTTTTGAGTACTTCTTGAAGGGCTGGTCTTGTCTTGGTGAATTCCCTGTCTTTGCTTATCTGAGAATGTCTTGATTTCTCCTTCATACAAAAGCTTAGTTTTTCAGTGAATAAGATTCTAGGCTGGGCATTGTTCTATTTCAGAAGAGTGAGAATGGGGCCCCAATGTCTCCTTGCTTGTAAAGTCTCAGTAGAGAAGTCTAGTGTTATTCAGATTGGCTTTCCTTTGTATGTTACTTGCTTCTTTCGTCTTACAGCTCATAGAAGGGCCTCTTTAGTTGATATTTGGGTCAGTATGATGACTCCATGTCATGACGTCTCCCTGTTTCCATTGAATCTCCCAGGGGTCCTTTCAGCTTCCTGAACTTGTATCTGGAGATTTTTAGCAAGGCCTGGGAAATTTTCCTCTATTATATTTTCAAATAGCTTTTCCAACCCTTGAGTGTTTTCTTCTTCCCCTTCTGTTAACCCTATGACCCTCACATTAGGTTTCTTCACATAATCCCACATGTTTTGTAGGCTTTGCTCTTTTCTCTTGTTTCTCTGCTCTATCTCTGTGACTGATTTATTTAATTGGAAGGTGTAATCTTCAATCTCTGATATTCTTTCTTCTGTTTGATCTACCCTGTTCTTGAGGCTTTCCACTGTGTTTTGTAGTTCCCTGAATTGATTCTTCATTTCCAGGAGTTTGGTTAAACTTTTCTTCATTATTTCAATTTCTTTAGTGAATTTGTGTTCCAGGTCCTGGAGTCTTTTTGTGTTTTCTTTGTGGTGGTTATCCAGTTGTTCTTGCAGGTCATTGAATTTTCTTATGCTCCATGTTCAAAATTCCTTTTCTGTCATTTTGGTTGCCTGATTTTGGTTGTTGTCAGGGGCTGGTGCTCCTCTTTGGGGGTGTGGTTTCTGTTTGGTTCTTCATATTTCCAGAGTTCCTTTGCTGATTTCTTCCCATCTGGCTCAGTTGTTGCTTCTTGCCTTTAGGTTTTTGTTTGGTATTGACATGCCCTGTTTAGTCTCTGAGCCGGTAGATGGTATTTGTGGGTGAGATTTGACCACACCCTGTATGATGAGTCAGTAGGTACCATGAAAAGGGTGTGCAAAATGTCCTCCCTGTCAGTAGGTGGTGCTTTCTCAGAGAAAGAGGCTACACTGTTGCTTTTGGGTCTTGTATCCAGTTCTTTTCCCTTGAAGAGGCACTCTAGTGCCTCAGGTGGTTGGTGGGGCCCTGGGACTTCCAGGTGTGTCCTTTTCTCCCCCTCAGTGAGGGCTGGTCTGGGCGAAGCTGGGTTGTGTAAGCCTGCCCTCAGGCACCACCAATGTTGTTAGCAGGGGTCAAAGTTCTGTTTCCTGCTTCCGGGAAAAGCTGTCAGGGAGGGTCTGGAATGGCCCGCTCAGTCAGAATATCTGTGTGTGGGTGTGGGGCTGTCTGAGACCCGCAGTCCGGAGCGGGCCTTGCTTCTTTCCACCCTCCCAACTCTGTGGCTTTCTTCTCCTGGGCCTCTGCCAGCAGGCCAGACCACACGGCATCAGGCCTCCCCTGGCTGTGATGCCAGCCGGAAGGTTCCCTGCGCAGGAACGCCACCTGGGCTGGGCACACGGCCCCCCTTTGGGGGGAGGGTTATCCTCAAGGATACTGATCTGCCCCTGAAGGCACACACACCTCAGTAGGCTGTTCACGTATATCTCTTCTGTGCCCCGGGCAATGAGAGACCTGGGTGCATGGGATCTGGTCTGCAGGTCTGACCTCTGGGCCCTGGAGTTCAATCCCTATCCCCACTAGGGAGAGGGGTGCCAGTTCTAATTCACCCATAGGGAGCCCAAGCTGGGTCTATGTCTCTCAGCCTCAGGGTCTGCCCCATTCTCCTGGGATCACTGGGCCAGCAGCACCTGGGAGGGCTGGCAGGTAGGGAGCTCACCATCTGAGTACCCCTCAGTCAGCTGAAGGGCCCCAAAAGGGAAGGTTCTATTCCCTGGAGGTGCCTCCAGCTGGTGGCTATATTGTCTCTCTCAGCAGCCGCGGATAGGGAAGGTGGAGGGGAGAATGAGGCAATATGGCGCCTGCCGCGCGGTTAGGGTCTGTGCACAGGGAGGTGCCCCGAGGGAGTTGGGAGCCTGGTGCCGCATCCGCTATAGGCTTACTGCTCACTAGCGGTGGCTGTCTCTGGGCTGGTGTCTGCAGGTCTCTCCACCTGCTGGGGAGCCCACCAGCAGTCCAAGATCCAAGGGAGGGAAAAGTTAATCGCTGCACCTACCCTTGCTGCTGCTCTCCAGGCTACTCAGGAGGTCTCTGCTTCCAGTTCTCCTCTGCTACCTCCTCCCGTGGTGTCTCCCACAGTCTCAGGTACCCCTCCTTCCGACCCTCCTCTGATGTATGCTCATCTGCTTGCTTTTTTCTTCTAATTTCTCCTAGAATCTGCCTTTTCTGCAGAGACACTCTGTCTGGAGGTCTTTCTCATCCGCCATTTTCTATCTCTATTTCTTCCTGATTGAGCCAAGGGAGGCTATGTGTTTCTAAGAATTTGTCCATTACTTCCACATTTTCAAGTTTATGTGCATAGAGATTTTTATAGTATTCATAGATGATATTTTGTGTTTCTGTGGTTTTAGTTGTAATTTCTCCTTTTTCATTTCTGATTGAACTTATTAGAGTCCTTTCTTTTCTGTTTCTCATTAATCTAGCAAGCCACCATTAGAGTATCTCTTTTAATAGAGAAATTTACCTCATTTAATTTTTTAGTAATGATTAATACCTTTCTTATTCCTGCCATCTTATTTTATTGTTCTAATTTCAATGGTTAATGTTTTATTTTATTTTATTTATTTTCTACTTTTGTCTCTCCTTCCCTTTGATGAATTGCTAAGGCCTTTTTGGTCCACTTTTTTCGTCTAATGGTTTGGAATATACACATTCCATTTCTATTTTCCTAATGGTTGACCTTTAAATATTTAACATCTGTACTTATACACACTTTTCACTTAGTTATGTATAGAGTTAAACACTATCCATTTGTTCTCCCCAAACAAGAATCTTACTTCCTACTTTGTTGAGATAATATGGGATTTTACTTCCAAATTGTTATCAATCTTTTGGACATTTTCCCTTACCAATTACTTAGACTTACTCTAATTTCTTTGTTCATAACTCATCACTATATACTTTGTAATTTTAAAATTCATATTATTACTCTGCTCATTTTGTTTCTTTGATTCATTTTTCATTCTGTGGAAAAACATCCTTGTGTAATTGCTTCAAGGAAGGGTTATGTGGAGAAGCAAACTTTCTGGGTTCTCACACTTCTGGAAATGTCTTCATTTTGCTTTGCTACTTCAATGGTGATTAGATTGCATATAGGAGTCTAGTTTTAAAAATATATTTTACTCATAATTTTGAACATATTGTTTTCTAGTATACACTTTTGTTGATGAGAGGTCTAATGCTAATTGATGCTTTTGAAAGTAATGCACTTTTCCTCTTTGGCAATACCACTTATTTAAGAAACTGTCCTTTCTCCACTTTGTGTTCTTGGCATGTTTCTCAAAAATCAATTGATTATAAATGAATGTATTTATTTATGGGCTCTTGATCCTGTTCTATTGGACAATGTATCTGTTTTTATGCTATACCATGCTGTTTTGGTTGCTATAGCTTTGAAATAGACATCAGGTAGTGTGATATCTCTACCTTTGTTCTTTTTACTCAAGATTGCTTTGGCTGCTTAGGGTCTTTTGTGGTTCCACTCAAATTTTAAGATATTTTTTCTATTTCTGAGAAAAATAACATTTGAATTTTGATACAAATTGCATTGAATTTATACATCACTTTGGGTAGTATGGACATTTAACAATACTAATTCTTACATCTATGAACATGGGATACCTTTTCATTTATTTGGGTTGTCAATTATTTCTTTCGTCAATGTTTTATTTAGTAGTTTTCAGTATATAGATTTTTCACCTTCTTAGCTAAATTTGCTCCTAGGTATTTTATTTTGCTTTTGATGTTATTGTGAATGGCATTGATTTCTTAAATTCTTTTTCAGATAGTTCATTGTTAGTGTAAAGAAACACTACTTATTTTTGTTTGTTGATTTTGTATCCTGCAACTTTAGTGAACTCATTTATTGGTTCTACCAGGTTTTTTTTTTTTGTTTTGTTTTTTGTTTTTTGGTAGAGTCTTAAGGATTTTCTATGTATAAGTTCATGTCACTGGCAAACAGACACAATTTCACTTTTTCCTTTCCTATTTTGATGCTTTTTATTTCTTTTACTTGTCTAATTGCTCTGGCTAGAACTTCCAGTACTATGTTGAATAGAAGTGGTAAAACCAGGCACCATCTTGTCTTGTTCCTAATCTTAGAGGAAAAGCTTTCAACTTTTACCCACTGAGTATGATGTCAGCTTTGTGCTTGTCATATATGGCCTTTATTGTGTTGTGGTGCATTCCTTCCATACCTAATTTGTTGAGAGTTTTATCATGAAGGGATGTTGAACTTTGTCACATGCTTTTTCTGAATCTATTGAGATAATCACATGTTTTTTGTTCATCCTGTCAATGTGGTGCATCCTATTTATGGATTTGTGTATGTTGAACCATCCTTGCATCCAGGTTTAAATTCCACTTGATCATGGTGAATAATTCTTTTAATATGCTGTTGAATTCAGTTTGCTAGTATTTTGTTGAGGAATTTTGCTTTTATGTTCACCATGGATACTGGTCTGTAATTTTCAAATTTTGTAGTGTCCTTGTTTGGCTTTGGTATCAGGGTAATGCTGGCCTCATAAAATGAGTTGAAAAGTATTCCTTCCTTTTCATTGTTTTGGACTTTTCTCCTCTTTGGAACTTCTAGGATATTTTCTTTTCTTTTCTTTTTTTTTGAGACAGAGTCTCACTTTATTGCCCAGGCTAGAGTGAGTGCCGTGGCGTCAGCCTAGCTCACAGCAACCTCAAACTCCTGGGCTCAAGCAATCCTGCTGCCTCAGCCTCCCGAGTAGCTGGGACTACAGGCATGTGCCACCATACCCGGCTAATTTTTTTTATATATATATTAGTTGGCCAATTAATTTCTTTCTATTTATAGTAGAGATGGGGTCTCGCTCTTGCTCAGGCTGGTCTCGAACTCCTGAGCTCCAACGATCCGCCCACCTCGGCCTCCCAGAGAGCTAGGATTACAGGCGTGAGCCACCGCGCCCGGCCAAGGATATTTTCTTTATTCTTGGTATTCTAAAGAGTCATCACAATGTGTCTAGCTAAGGGTCTTTTTGATTAACATATTCTGCTCTTAGTAGGCCATTTCAATCTGAATGCTCATCTCTTTATTTGAAATTTTATTTGATCATTCCTTTATTTCATTCTCTCCATTCCTCCTGTTCTGTCTGAAATTTCTTTTTTTTTTTTTTTTTTGAGGCAGAGTCTCACTTTATTGCCCAGGCTAGAGTGAGTGCCGTGGCGTCAGCCTAGCTCACAGCAACCTCAAACTCCTGGGCTCAAGCAATCCTTCTGCCTCAGCCTCCCAAGTAGCTGGGACTACAGGTATGTGCCACCATGCCCGGCTAATTTTTTTTTTTATATATATTAGTTGGCCAATTAATTTCTTTCTATTTATAGTAGAGATGGGGTCTCACTCTTGCTCAGGCTGGTCTCGAACTCCTGAGCTCAAAGGATCCGCCCACCTCGGCCTCCCAGAGAGCTAGGATTACAGGCTTGAGCCACCACGCCCGGCCT
>VSMD01070420.1:0-42462 GCA_008750895.1 Mirza zaza
GGGTGGGGTGGGGTGGGGTGGGGTGGGGGAGCTCAAAGAGAGGAGCAGGCTGCGCGCCCAAGCGCAGAAGCCAACCGCCTGGGTTCAAGCCCAGCTCCACGACCTCTTCCCAGATGTGCGGCAAGCCACTCGGTCTCGCTAAGCCTCTTTTTAAATTTTTTAAAAATTTATTTATTTCCTTTTTTATTATTATTCTTTTAGCTTAGTATTGACATGACGCACACGGGTCGCTAAGCCTCTTGTCCTCAATTTAACACGAAGATGGCACTTACTTCGCGGGACTGCCCACGAGGGACAAGAGGAGAGGGCATGTACCGGCAGCTACGCCAGGCCCGCTGTCCCGCCGGCGGTGGGTTTTACCCCCAGGCCGGCGACCTGCGCACGCCCCCGCGCGCCCCACGTGCCTCCCGCGAATAAGCGAGTGCGCAGGCGCGCCGGGCGGGCGCCCATTGGCCGGCGCGGGGCGCGGGGGAGGGGCCGGCCGGCCGCGGGCTCCCGCCCCGTCGGTTGGTCGGCGCGCCCGTCGGTCCGCGAGACGCCGCCGGCGTCGCCCTGGCCATGGCGCTCTGGCTGCCGCTGCTGTCGCTGCTGGGGCTGATCCCGGGCGCGGCGCCCGCCCCCGCCAAGCTCCGAGACGCCGGCGCTCAGGGCTGGGGGCCGCCGTCCCCGGCGCTGATGGGGCCCGCCCGCTTCGCCCTGGAGATGTACAACCGCGGCCGGGCTGCGGGGACGCGGGCGGTGCTGGGGGCCGTGCGCGGCCGCGTCCGCCGGGTGAGGACGCGCCGGGGCCGGGCCTTTGGCCTAGACTTGGGGTGGGGGCCTGGACCGCGGAGAGACGGAGCTCTGGGGACTGGGAGCCGGGAGGGCGGCGCCGCGGCGGGGCTGTGGGGTCAGTGAAGGACAGGCCGAGGACGGAGTGGCTGCGCCCGCCTCACCCGCTCCTCTGTCCAGGCGGGCCGGGGGAAGCTGTACTCCCTGGAGGCGACCCTGGAGGAGCCACCCTGCAACGACCCCATGGTGTGCCAGCTCCCTGTGTCCAGGAAAACTCTGGTGAGTGATGGGACTCCTGCCAGTTCCCCGCCCCCAGGCTGAGTCAGCAGCAGTCGGATGATGATGGGTCAGGTGAAGAGGCGGGGATCTGAGGCAGAAGCTACCCCATCCAGGGTCACTTCCCAGGCCTTGAGGGCCAGAGACCAAGATACGGTGAAAAGGAGGGGTGTCCGGGTGCTCGCTGTGCCTCACTCTCCACTGTGGGGCTGATTGCCTTGGGGTGGTCTTCATCTGAGGAGCCTCTGTTGTGCCCAGACCTTGCACCCATCCCAGCCCCCAGACTGGCTTCTTCCTCTCTCTCCAGCTCTGCAGCTTCGAAATCCTGGATGAGCTAGGAAAACACATGCTGCTGAGGAGGGACTGTGGCCCAGTGGATACCAAGGTTACAGGTGCTGGGATAGCCCAAGGATGCTGGGATAGCCTGGTCAGACTTTACTCAGAGTTCCGTCTTAATTCCCTCTCTGTCCCGCCTTTATCCAGAAGACAGAAACGAGACTTCAATCCTTCCGCTGTTGAGCAAGGACCCCCTGCCCCACGTGAGGAGCCCATCCTGGGGGGGCCAGTGCTGCCTTATTCCACTTCTCCCTTCACGCTGCAGTGGGGCTCCCTGGTCAGGGGGAACTCCTT
The DNA here is from genome assembly GCA_008750895.1 of Mirza zaza. NCBI lineage: Eukaryota > Metazoa > Chordata > Mammalia > Primates > Cheirogaleidae > Mirza > Mirza zaza. Next base: position 1,678 of record VSMD01070420.1, read on the forward strand.
GTAAAGACCCTTCTGCCTTTCCAGGACTTTTCTGTGAAGATGGCTTCAGTCTTCAAGAACTTTCTCGTCACCTATAACCGGACATACGTGACTAAGGAAGGTGAGGGCCCAACCGTGGCTGAAACTGTTTGAATCAGATCAGGGCTTTCCTCCCCAGCTCAGCACCTTGGTGTTGGGGAAGGGAAGGACACAAGAGGCAGTGCATCTTTTCAGAGACCCTTGAGTTCCTAGATTCTCCTGAGCGGCCACCCCAAGTACCTGGTCCCTTCTCCTACCTTCCTGGTCAGAAACCATGGGCCTCCATCAATCCGGGCAGGATGGGATGGGGCAGAGGCCAGATTTTTCTCTGCTGTAGGCCTCCTGGCACCATGGTTGTTCCCCATGACCTCTTGTGGGTGGTGCCTGTTGGCCCATTTGGGTGACTGCTTTCACATCTGGGAAGTCATCACTCTAGTTTGTCCCCCTGAGTTGATCGGACCTCCCACGCCATCACTTGCAGATCTGGTCCCCCACTGCCACCTGTCCCAGGGTTCTGTCCTTCTTGAGTAGAGCTTCAGGTCTGATCCAGAATGCACCTACTTGCCAGGGAAAGCCCCACCTGCTATCCCCCTTTGCCCTTTTGTGTATGATTTGCCGCGCTTGAGCCCCTCCTCTCTTGCTGCTTGGTCCTCAGAAGCCCGGTGGCGCCTGTCAGTCTTTATCAGCAACATGATGCGGGCACAGAAGATCCAGGCCCTGGACCAAGGCACAGCTCGCTACGGGGTCACCAAGTTCAGTGACCTCACAGGTAGGTGGTGGCCGGAGCCCTTGTGGAGCCTGGAAGGGACAGGGCCTGCTCCCAAGGTCCCCGACCAGGCCAGCTTAGGATACTCCTTCCCGTCACGACCTGCCCACCTTTGTCCACAGAGGAGGAGTTCCGCACCATCTACCTGAACCCCTACCTGAGAGAAGATACTGGCAAGAAGATGCGCCAAGCCAGGCCTGTGGATAACCCTGCCCCGCCTGAATGGGACTGGAGGAATAAGGGGGCTGTCACCAGTGTCAAGAACCAGGTTGGACACCTAGAAGTGAGGGTGGGACACGAGTACTGCACTGGGCATGGGGAAGGGATCCAGCCCTGACTCAGCCTGTCTCTTTCAGGGCATGTGTGGTTCCTGCTGGGCCTTCTCAGTCATAGGCAACGTGGAGGGCCAGTGGTACCTGAACCGGGGGAACCTGCTGTCCCTCTCTGAGCAGGGTGAGCATCCCACTCACCACACCCCTGTCCCCAGCCCAGCCCCTCTGTAGGGCTCCTTGGGACCAGCCTTCTGTCTCCTAGAGCTCTTGGACTGTGACAAGATGGACAAAGCCTGCATGGGTGGCTTGCCTTCCAACGCCTACTCGGCCATAAAGAATTTGGGTACGCATCAGTGGGGTGAGGCGGGGCAGCAGGAGCCCCCTCTCCATCTGAAGGAGGTCAGTGTACAAGGGGTAGACATGAGCATGAGAGTCACATAGAACTGGGCTCAACTCTTAATGCTCACCCTTATTGGCTGAAGACCTTGGACAAGTCCACTCTTTCTAAGCCTCAGTTGCTTCATCTGTGAAATGGGGCTCACTGTGCTCACCTTGTAGGACTACTTTGAATATCAAGCAAGGAAGGCTCATAGCAGGGACTTGGTGAGCAGGGGGTCTTGGTATATTTGATGTTTGGGGGGGGGGGGTGTATTTCTCTAATGTTGCTAAACCAAGTAGCAACGCACCTTGCCCTTGAAGGAGGTATTGACCTAAATTAGCAGTTCAATTCAGCGGGGGGCTGCAGTGGCAGAAGGATGAAGAGCTGAGGGACTGAGGTGGCTGTACAGAGCCTGGTGCAGGAGCCTGACAGGGGTCTGGGCTAGATTAGGAGTGCAGCCAGCGGAACAAGCAGAACAAAGTCAAGGGTGCCAGGAATGCTGGGAGGAACCCTCAGCAAGCTGGGAGTTGAGTCCTGTCCCTGCCGCTTTCTTTGCTGGTTACTGCTCCTCCCTGTTCCCCACCTCTCCCAGTTTTGCAGTATCAAATCTCGAATGAGGGTGTTTCTCAGAGGGAATGGCATGTGGCCTGGGGTGGGCGAGGACTATGACACTTCATGTCTAAGGAGCTTAGCACATTTCTCTGGCTGTGAGTGGTAAATGGGCGTCCATCCTTTCCCTACCTATCCCCAACCCACCTGTCTATCCTAGGAGGGCTGGAGACAGAGGATGACTACAGCTACCGGGGCTACATGCAGGCCTGCAACTTCTCGGCAGAGAAGGCCAAGGTCTACATCAATGACTCGGTGGAGCTGAGCCAGAATGAGCAGAGTGAGTGAGCGGTGGGGTGAGGCCAGGCAGGTGGGGCTGGGGCCCAGATGCCTGCTGATGCCATCCGTCCCTCCTCAGAGCTGGCGGCCTGGCTGGCCAAGAAAGGCCCGATCTCCGTCGCTATCAATGCCTTTGGCATGCAGGTAGGGCCCGAGCCTGGTGTCCCTGCTCCCTCTCCTGCTGATTCTTCCCCCACTTCTTGGGACCGGCCCCCTACTCCTTTGTCTGTCCCCCTAGTTCTACCGCCACGGGATCTCCCGCCCACTCCGGCCTCTCTGCAGCCCTTGGCTCATCGACCACGCTGTGCTGATTGTGGGCTACGGCAACCGTGAGTTCTGCTGACCGTCCGTGTGTCCACTGCAGGCCACGGGCAGGGCTGGACCACAGCATCTCAGACCTCCAGAGGGGGAAATCGGGGCAATGGCTGGGAACCCTGTCCTTACCCCCTGTCTCTGGTTGTGGGCAAGGCAGGAATCAGCCATCCCCTCCGCGGAAGGGAGGCTGCAGCTGTGGGAGGTTGGACGATTATGGCCAGGTAACCTGCTAGAGGAGGGTGGTGGGTGCTCTCCCCCGGCCCAGAGCTGCACCAGGTCTTGTGAGGGTGGCAGGTGGGCCTCTCTTGCTTTCTGCTCTCTCCCTAGTAGCTGTCACACAGTAGGCCCACCCACCGCAGATGTTTGAAGGGTGCAAAGTGCTTGAGGCTCTGACTGGAGAATTGGGGACCCCTGACTCCTTGCACCCCACACTGTTCCCCAGGCTCTGACATTCCCTTCTGGGCCATCAAGAACAGCTGGGGCACCGACTGGGGCGAGGAGGTGAGTCTTGCCTGCTTGGCCTTTGGCTCTCCAGCCCCATCCGATTCCGGTGCCCTCACCGGCTCCCCCTCTCCCCCAGGGTTACTACTACTTGCATCGTGGGTCCGGGGCCTGTGGTGTGAATACTATGGCCAGCTCGGCAGTGGTGGAATGAGGAGCCCACTGGCTTGGGACCTGGTGCTGACCAGAGCAGCCCCTTCCCCAGCCTGCCCTGCGTGTCCAGGCCTCTCCCTAGGAGGTACAGCTGGCTGAGGGACAGGCACTGGATCCCTCGGGGTGAGCACCCGGCTTGCACAGCCCCTACTTCCCTCCACCCAACTCCCACCCTGAAGTCCCCCTGCTGCACCTTTGTTGAATTGTGGTAGTAGTACCTAGGACGATCTTGGGTTGGAGGATGATTTCTTGGCTGCTGAAGCTGCGGCAAGAACTTGGCTCAGGTAATGAGCAGAAAGAAAATATTCTGATCTTCAACCCAGCTCTGTCCTCAGCAGGCTTTGGCTTCCTGCCCCAGCTTTCCTCTATTTGATGATAGACATTTTATGGTCCCCCTGGATATGGGGACGGTGTCCCCTTCCACACCCAGGAAACTTGTAACTGCCCTTTCTAACAGCAATAAAGAGATGTTTTGGTCCCCAGTATGGTGTGAGTTCTTAGTCCCTGAGGGATGGTGGGAACCCCTGGTGGTCAAGGTGGGGATAGCTGGTCCTGCCCGGGAGCCTGAGGGCCCAGCTTCTGCTTCTGCTACAAGGAGACGGGAGAGGCCCACGGATGGAGCTTTATTCAGAAAAACAAGGCTGAGGGATGGGTGGGCTCAGCCACAGGGAGCATTCTCTTTCCATCTTGCGTAGACACCCTCAGTGGTTGAGGTCAGAGGTCACTCTCCCCGTAGAGGGCGCTGGAGAAGGCCACATAGTCCAGGGCTCCAGCTGGGGCCCCGGACCCTTTGTAGGGCACCATGCGTCGGATGCAGTACTCGGCCTGCTCGGCTGGGAGCTCGCGGCGCAGCTCCTCGGCGGTGATGTATTTCTGCAGGAGGAGAGGTGTTGGGGGCCCACATCCTGTTCCTCGCCCCAGCCCGCCTGCCCGCCCGCCCCTCCACTGCCCCAGGCTCACCTTGTCTCCTGCCAGGATCTTGAAGGAGGCCACAACTTGTTCCGCTGTGTCAGTCTCAGCTGTCTCTCGGGTCATGAAGTCAATAAAGGCCTGGAAGGTCACGACCCCGGCTGCGTTGGGGTCCACCATGGTCATGATGCGAGCAAACTCCACTTCCCCCTGCAGAGCAGGGCCAGGCACCGTGCCATGAGCGCTGACGCCAGGGGCCAGCCTTGCTTGCACAATCCCTGTGACAGGGTGTCCCCTTCCTCCAAAGACTTCAGCCCTGGTCCCAGCCCCTCATGGTAGGCTGAAGTCTGCTTCCTGCCCACTGCAATGGCCCCTCTTGCTTGTTGGTCTTTGGGGCCACACAGAACTAGGTCCAAGTTAATTTACCTCTCCGGGCCCTCGCTAGCCCCTCCACACGCAGGACGGCCCTGACGGGACTCTGGGAGGCCGTCCGGGGCACTCACCAGGTCGTAGCCCATGGAGATGAGGCAAGCGCGGAAGTCGTCGGGCTCCATCATCCCGTTCCGCTTCTGTAGGGGGTGAGTGGACATCAGGCTTGGTCCCCAAACCCTACCAGCTCCAGAGTCTCTTCCCCTACAGGGCTGGGCCCCTGCTGACCCGGTCAAAGTGGTTGAAGGATGCCCGGAACTCGTTGAGCTGCTCCTGGCTCAGCCCCTTGGCGTCTCGGGTCAGCACCTGGTTCTCCACCTCGTTGATGGTGCGGGCGATGGAGGTGAGCAGCTGCTCCCAGCCCACGCGGATGTGCTGGGGGACAGGCGGGGCCGCGGTCAGCGGACGGCCCGCGCCTGCCACTGGACCTAGCTCCACCCCAATCCACTGAGTGACCCTGCGCAAGTTCTCCCCTTCATTGGGCCTCCATCTCCAGCTGGAGGTTCCACTGAGTGACTCCCAGGCCCCCTTCCTACATTAAAGTTTGATGATTTATTATGTATTAATATTGATCAATTAGCCATGGCCAATCCTTTAGACTGCTTTGTGACTCTGGACTTTTCGTCACTGGGTCTCAGTATTCCGTGGGTACCTTGGAGGACTTGGCCAAGCTGAACTGGGGACCCTTCTGGGACACATGCTGTGTCCAGCTGTGATGGCTCCAGTCTTTCCCAGCCAGCACCCCACCCCCAGCGGGTGTGCTCCCACCTCCATGCTGTAGACAGTGTGCTTGTTGTCGAACACCAGGCTCTCCTGCAGCAGCTGGTGGTCACCCTCCAGCCGGTCGATGTTGCTCTTGTAGTTGATGATGTTCTGCTCCTGTTGCCGCAGCCCAGCCATCTGGTCCTCCAGAGAGCCGATCAGCCCCGCTGCCAGCCTCCCCACTTCCTGCAGGGTACCCGGGCAGCATGAAGACTCCCAACTCCCTGCAGCCCAGCCTTGGCCCCACGCCCCCAGGTTGGGACCACTATCCGTGCCCTCACCTCCACCTTCGTCTGGATCCAGGGTCCGACGGCATTGGCCTGGGCTGCAAACTGTCGCCGGAGCCTCTCGTTCACCTGCTGCCGTGCCAGCTCCTCCTGCAGTGTCTGGTCACGGCTGGGTACTAGCTTTCGGATCTGGAAGGAGGGTACTTGGTGCCAGGGCCAGCTCTGGGGGCTGGGGAATGGCTTTGAGGAGAGATGGGCCCACAAGTCCTGCTCCCTGCTCCTCAAACCTCAGCCTGTTGCTGTGAGCCAAATTGGGCTTTATGGGCAAGGCCTTGGGCAAGCCAGTGACCTCTGCAGGCTTCAGTTCCTCACCTGCAATGTCGACTGATGACATCATTTATAACTAACAGAGGCGGTTTTGTAAAAGATGTCCACACACAAGACTTAATTCTACTTCACATCAGTCCTGACAAGAAAATGCTGCTGTTACAGCCATTATACAGATGAGGCCCAGACAGGTGAGGAGACTTATCCAAAGCCACATGGAGCCTGTGGCAAGCCCCAGCTCTGGTGGTGAACTTTATTCTCCCTATCTTGGGACATCCGAGGTTTCAGGGTGTGCATGGGGCGTGGGGGCAGGAAAAGGCGACAAGTGGCACTGACCTTGTCCCATTTATTGTTGATGTCCTGTGGGCTGAGGCTGATGTAGGGGCTGGTGGTGCTGGGCCGCAGCCCGTACGTCTGGCAGATCTTCTGGATCTCAGCCTGGATGCCCATGATGGCACCCCGCTCCCGGTCAGCCTCGGGCAGCGTTGCCTTGAACTGCTCGTGGGCTGTCAGCAGGCTCTGGGGCAACAGGCAGGAAGCCTCAGCTAGCGCCTCCCACTGACCGCAGGCAACAGAAGGGCAGCACCGAGCTCCAGGCATCCAGCGGCCCAGGCAGGCCTGACACAGGGACTTCCGTCTCCCAGCCCAGCACTTGAGAACTGGGGTTTTCCTCCCACCCCATGCCCCAGGAGCCCAGGGGAGTGGTTAACAGGATTTGGGGCCAGCTTCCCTGTCACCCCATTCCCATCCAGCCTCCCCCAACCCTGGCGCCCACCTGGGTCTCCTCCACGGAGTGCACCAGCCACACGTCCTGCAGGTCCTCCACGGCCCCGTCCAGCCAGTTGTTGAAGGGCGCTGCCCGCCGGGCAAACTCCAGCTGCAGCTGGTCGATGGTCTCCAGGAGCTTCTCCATCCGCTAGGGCCAAGGGTGGTGGCTCAGCAGCGGCCCAGCCCGCTGGCCTCACCCACCTCCCGCCCCAGCTCCCTGGGGCCCAGCCCCACCTCCAGCGCATCCCGCCTCTTCTGGGTCAGCGTGCCCAGGTTGTCCCACTGGTCGCAGATGGCCTGGCAGCGGCTGTTCACCGAGGCTGCTTCATGGTAGTCCAGCTCACTGGGAGGGAGAAGTGGGGCGAGTGTGGGGCCAGACTCCGGCCCAGATGCCCTCCTGATTCCCTCTTCCGCTAAGTCAGCGCCAGGCGGGGTGGTGAAGGATAAGAGAGCCAGGGCAGGTGGGGGAGGGGTAAAGCAAGGCTTTCCTAGAGGGGGTCCCTACATGAAGAGGGACACCCGTGGGTCCTCAGCACCAGTCCACGGAGGTGCTTGGATGGAGGCGCAGGGCCTGGCATCTGGGGGGCAGCGTTATGCGGAAAGGGGCGGGCTTACAGGAGAAGGTGGCGAGGCCAAGGCTGATGAGGAGGGTTTGGGGGAGCAGGCCTAGGCCAGGGGTGAAGGGAGCGGCCAGGTTAGGGGCAGGCCACGGAGTGGGACAGGTCAGGCGCCAGTGGGGAAAAGTGTGGGCAGCAGAGCGGGGTCCAGAGATGGGGGTGGAGTTCCTGAGCGGTGATGGGGCAGGTCGCGGGTACCACGCACGGCGAGGTTGCGGAGCCCAGGGGAACCGAGTGTCAGGAGCGGGGCGTGGGAGGTGGGGCTTGCCGCCGAGGGGCGGGCCAGGCAGGGCGGGGCGCCGGGCGCGCCCCCTACTTGAGCTCCTGCGCCAGCGCCGCGATGTGCTCCACGCGGTCCTGGTGCGCCGCCAGGTCGCTCTCGAAGGCCTCGTGGCGCCGCAGCATCGCCCGCACCTCCTGCAGCGAGGCCGACTCGTAGTCGCGCTGGCTCAGCATGTCCTCCTTCCCTGCGCGGAGGGAGGCCCGGCTGCGGTCACCCCGCGCGGCCCGCCCTGGGACCGTGGAGAAGCCTCACCTGCGAGTGCAGGTGGTCACGCCCGCCCAGCCTGCCCTAGGGGTTTGCTCTGAGGCCCCAGCGCAATAAAATTAGGTGAAGTTTCTGTTCTCAGGTGTCACCCGTAAATGACGTCAGCGTCCCCTGACCCAGCACGGTCCAGGCTGGCCTTTGGTACAGTTTTGGAATTATTTGACCCCCCGACGACTCTGTGAGCCCCATGGACCCCTGATCTGCTCTCCTCGGTCCACCACTGTTTCTCCAGGGCCTGGCACAGGGCCTGGCACTTGGTAGACCCTTGATAAATATTTGTTGGATGAATTAAATAATGAATGATAATTGTAATTATGCAAATACTCAAAGAATTTTTTTTTTTTTTTTTTTTGAGACAGAGTCTCGCTTTGTTGCCCAGGCTAGAGCGAGTGCCCTGGAGTCAGCCTAGCTCAGAGCAACCTCAAACCCCTGGGCTCGAGCATCTTTCTGCCTCAGCCTCCGGAGTAGCTGGGACTACGGGCATGTGCCGCCATGCCCGGCTAATTTTTTATATATATATTAGTTGGCCAATTAATTTCTTTCTATTTATAGTAGAGACTGGGTCTCACTCTTGCTCAGGCTGGTTTCAAACTCCTGACCTTGAGCAATCCGCCCGCCTCGGCCTACCGGAGTGCTAGGATTACAGGCGTGAGCCGGCCAAAAGAATGTTTTCATACAGAGTGATATATTTGACTCATGCAATATTTTAGCATGAATATACTTTGAGTATGACATAGGTGATGTTAGGGTTAGGGATGGACTCACCTTTGGACACCAGCTACATGTGTCTATGTTTACAAATAAAATGCTAAACGATAAATTAATTGGAGCAGACCTACAGAAGGCCAGAGCCAGGGAGCAAGGGAGCTGAGTTTACAGATAAAGAAATTGTGGCCCATAGAGGGACAGTGGCCCAAAGAGAGTCAGTCACAGGCTATGCCGCAGCAGGTCAGGCTGGGTCTAGAAATCTGGTCTCCAGCTTTCCTGAAGAGTTCCTACTTCTGTTCTGCCCATTCGGCAGGGCCGCCTACCCCCAGCCCACCGATCTCCAGCCCAGGAGAAAGTCCAGCCCTGTGAGCTGCACCTACCCCGAGTCCAGGCTTCATGCAGGGAGGCCTTCTGCCGGAACTTCTCAGCCAGGTGCTGGAGTCGCTGCAGGCGCCGGATCTCCGAGAGCAGCCAGTCCTCGTAGCCCTTTTCCACCTGCTCCAGCCCCCGCCAAGCGTTGGCGATGTCCTGTGGGGCAGGCCGAGGTGCCCTCCATCACCGCTCGCCCATTGCACAGATGGGGACACAGAGCCCGAGGTTGTCCGGGCGATGTGAGCAGGGCTGGGGCTACCCCATCCCCGGTCCCCGGGCTGGCTCACCGAGACCAGCTTGCCCTCGGAGGGCATGAAGGCGGGCCGGTGGCTCAGCCGCAGCTTGGTCTGCAGCGTGTTGAAGTTGATCTCCAGCTGACACTTCTCCTGGACTCGGGGCGGCTTGTGCAGGCGCCGGTAGTCCCGAAAGTCCTCCAGCTTGCGCTGCATGGCACTCATGCTGGGCTCGCCCACGCGGTTCTCCAGCCATGGGACAGTGCGGCGGATCCACTCCAGCAGCTGCCAGGGCCAGGCAGGGGCAAGGCAGAGAGCTGACCTGGCCACCTCTCTCATTCCTCTCCACCCGCAGCCAGGCTATGGCCAGAGGGCCAGCCTCAAGTTCATGGGGGTGACTTCCATGGCTATGGAGGTCAAAATGGGGTAGCCCCCCAAGAGTCAGAGGAGGAGGAGGATGGTTAATTTCTGAGTCCAGGGGCTAATATAGGTTGGCACAGAGCAATGGGCCATGTGATTGCCTAAATATGAGTGAGTGAACCAATGAATGAGTAAATGTACCAGTGCTGAGTGAATCAGTGAATGGCCAGGAGCTTGGATAGACAGAAGGGCAGGTGATGGGTGGGGGCAGGCAGGCGGTGGAGGGGGAAGCCTGGGCTACTCGAAGCAGAAGGAGGCTCTGTAGGCCCAAACTTGGGGTTAGCACAGTTGGGAGGTTCAGGAGGGCTGGGTTGGGGAGAGCACGACGGGAGGGGTCTCTCCAGCCCAGCCTCACCTCGCTAGCAAGCTTCTCATACTCCTCCATCAGCTTCTCGTTTTCCTGGTTCACAGCCAGCACCTTGCAGATTCTGTTGGCAGCGGTCTCTGCCTGTCGGGGGCAGCCAGAGGGCCGGCACTGAAACAAGCTGCCTCCATAAAGCCCTCAAATGCCAGAACCCTGGCGCACAGCAGAGGGGGTAGGGGTATATCTCTTAGGTGTGGAGGGAGCTTCCAGGCCAGAGGCTTCTGTTCCTGGGCCCCCTGAAGACTGAGTGTGCACAACTGGGGCGGTAGCATTCCCACCCGCACGGCTGTGCCTCCAAGTCTTGGCCTGCTGCCAAGTCTGGGCCCTCGGGTCCCAGGCCCAGCAGCGGTGAGGCCCCTTACCTGCTCAGCCCCGGCAAAGGCATGGTAGAAGCAGGACACGTAGGTCATGACGGCCTTCTCGTCTGGCTTTGGGGTGTTCACAATGTCTGAGGGAGGGCAGCGGAGCATGTATGGGCCGAAGCCGGGGTGCAGAACGGGCTCAAGCCCCAACGCAGGCAGAGAACTCCCTCAGGATGGGAGCGGGTGGAGACACCTAGCCGCGGCCACCAGCGGCCAGCTGCACCGAGCACTGCGTCTTCCTCTTCCCTGAAGCCCTCTCTGATCACCCCAGGGCCCAGCGACCTCCCCGCTGTGGCGTCAGCAAATCGTGGGAGAGTGGGTGAGTTGGCAGCACGGTGGCCCTCATGAGGGACAAGTCCACACTGCCTCATGCCTCTAACCATCCTATAATGCCATTTGTCCGTCTGTCTTTCCTCCAAGTCCATGGGCTCCTCAGGGGCCAGAACGAGTCTTCCTCCGTCAGTGCCCTCGGCCAGGGGACCATGCAAGGCCATGCTCAGAAAACGTTTGCTGCTTCAGTTGCCTAAATGTCTTCCTTGGGCAGGGGGACCAGACGCCCGAAGGAGCTGCCAGTCTTGGGGGACCAACATTGCCCCAGGTAACCCAAGTAACCAGGACAGGAGGCGGAGGTGATACGTAGCAGGGAGGCAGGAGAGGCTGCTCCTGGGCGGGCAGGGGCAGGGGGCAGGAGAGAGGGCTCCTGGGGAAGGGGCCGGTGGCAGGAGGGATGCTGGCCGGGGAGCAGGGTGGGGGCAGAGCGTCCGGGAGGAGGGAGAGCAGGGCAAGGTGTGGAGGGTGCACCGTGGCCACCAATGAGAGAGCAGGTCGCCGTGGGGGCTGGGCTCACCTTCTGCATCCAGCATCTTGGGGATGTCCAGATATTTCTCTGCCACCTCAAAGGCAGTGTTCAGGTTGCCAACGGGGTCATCCTAGATGGGTGTGGGGAGGGAGGGGTGAAAGGTCAGCTGAAGGCAGAGGTCGTGGAGTTGGGGTGGGGGGTGGCAGGGGCCCACCTTGCGCAGCTTGGCGTAGTCGATGAGGTCGGGGCGGTGTCGGTGGATGAGAGCACAGAGGGCCAGGCCGTCCTTCCAGCTGGACAGACAGACGGGTGGGGGTGAGGCCTGGGCTCAAGCCACGGCCTTGTTCCCCATTCAGCCCAGGAGCCCCCCAGCAGGACAGCCTCATCCGAAAGGGAGCACAGCGCAGGAGCTGAGCTCGGCATTGGAGACCTCATCGCCAGACTCGGGCCATCTCCTGCAAGCTCACCCGGCTCCTTCACACTCCTGTGCTTGCACCAGATGAATTTCTAGGAGTTCCGGGCCCTGGGTTCCCTGTGGCTGGAATGCCCTCCCAGGGACGTCTCAAATGCTCCCTTCTCCAGGAAGTCTCTGTAACCCTCCTGGATTCAATTCCATGCAGTTCCACAGTTACCGAGTCCTATCTTCAGACACTGTTCCAGGAACTTGGCTGTGACCTTTCCCTCCCCTGTGGCTTATGGCAGGGGCCGCTCTGTGCCCCCCACCGACCAGGGACGGCTCCTTTCTGGGCCCAGCACCCGACAGAGGCCGGAGCGCATCTGCCGCCCGGCGGACAGACCTGGTGTGGAAGTTCTGCACGTTGACGTTGCGGTACGGCGCCGTCTTCCGCTGGCACCACAGCAGCAAGCCCTCCTTGGCCGAGGTCTCTGGGTGGGGGAGGGGCGGGGCATGAGCTGGAGGGGCTGGGGGCAGCCCTGTCACCCGCGCCGTCCCCATGCTCACCCTCCACAGAGATGTCCTGGATGGCGAAGCGGAGGATGATGGTCCAAATCATGCCCAAGGTCATCTTCAGGTTCCCGTCAACGATCTCTGCGGGGCAGGGACACGGGGAGGGGTTCTGTCTCAGCTCACCTTCCTCCAGCTCAGCCCTCTGGCCCGTGTCCCCCGTCCCAGGACAGGCGCCAGCAGGGCAGCCCCTAGCAGGTGCCCAGTGAGCGTCCCCTGCTACGGCACACTTCCCGGGCGCCGGCGCTGTGCGGGCACCTCGGGCCCATTCGCTCCTTACGGTCTCCTGCAAAGCAGGGGCCGTGGGCCCCACTGTCGAGGTGAGGAAACTGAGGCCCACAGAGGTGACTTGCTGATGTCTGGAGAGCCCCCCGCTCCCTGCCAGGCCCCCTCCTGACATCTCCTCACCTTCAGCACCGATGGACACCAGCTTAACCCCCTTGCTGGCAATGAAGTCCAGGGCTTTGTTGACATTGGCGATTTTGTGGAAGCGCATCTTGCCTTTGTCTGGCCTGGGCAGCCTCTCTCCTGGGTATAAGGGGAGAAGTTAAGGGTCAAAGGTCATAAGACTCTTTTGTCCCCCCGAAATCTCCCCTTTGTCCCTTTCCCCCTTGCCCCCAAGTCCCCTCCGGCTCTCTGCTGCCCGATCCCCCAGCTCTCCAGATCCCCCGGGTCTGGGGCCAGTGTACACTGGTCTGCACCGCTCACCTGAAATGACCTCCAGGAGGAGCATGAGTTTGAGGCCATTGCGGAAATCTTCCTCGATGTTCTCAATCTGGGTGCCTGCCTTGCGCAGGTGTGAGTTACACCACGCAGTGAAGGTCTGGGGGCAGAGGACAGCACTCAGACCCTAGGACTGTGTCTGTGGGGATGTGGAGCACAGTCCTGGCTCCTTGGTCAGGGTAAATCTTAGAGCCTGAGGCTCTGGATTCAAGTCTCAGCTCAGCCACTGACTTGCTGTGCATCCTGGGCCAGTCCCTTTCCCTCTCTGAGCTCTAGTTCTCCTAGGCAGGGAGAAATGGGATCCAGGACCCATGCACGTCCCAGTTTGGACTTGGGGCACTCTGCCACCAGCACACCAGCCTTGGCAGGTCTTCAGCACTGGAGGGAGACTTAGAAAATGTTAACACATCCCCAAATGTGGGGCTCTCAGGCGTAGGGGCTAGTGCAGAATGATACTGCCTTTCTAAAATTGGAAAATTCTGGATTAAAGCACATCTGGGCCTGAGGGTTTTACCTAAGGAACTGTGAACCTGTGTTATTATTCTCTCGGCTCCCCGACCTCCCAGGGCAGTTGTAAATTGGCCTCCGGAGCAGACCTCGAGTGTGAAAGCGCTCTGCGGGCTGTAGAGGCCCAGCCTGACCTCATTTTGGGGAGTGACTGCTCCCCTCCTCTCCCCAGAGTCAGCCTCAGCCTCACCCTCCAGCTGAGACGGGAGGGGTGGTACAGGGCTGTGTGTTTGTTGGGGATAGGGTGACCTGGGGCCCGGTGCACGAGTTTCTGCTAAACTACCAACCCTTCGGGCCCTAAGCTCTGCCATTAGCTATGAAGTCCTTGGTGGAGTCCATAGGTGGCCTCTAGTCCCAGCTGAGCTACTCACTCTCTGTGATCTCAGGGCAGCCCCTTGCCCTCTCTGGGGCTTGTTCTCCCCATTTGCACAGTTAAGGGGTCAGAATCCCTTAACTAATCCCACAGTTAAGGGACCTGTCTCAGGTCCTTCTTCCTCCAACCTGGCAGGATTCTAGAATTCAGAGCATTCCCCCAGCACAAAGTTGACACTCCTGGAAGGCGGCCCTGAAGGCCATCTGGAATCCTTTCCCTCAGCCAGCTTTCCTTCCTCAGGCCGGCTTGCGGAGGCCCTGGGGTCTGGACATGGAAGATGATGCTTTAAATACTTGAGGGGCTGTCATTGCTAAGGAAAGGGAGTGACCTTCCCGTCCCTGGAGGTATGCAAGTGGGTACTGAGCACTGCTTGATGGGAACCTAAGCACTGGAGAGGGCAGTTGGATTTTCTGCAGTTCCTTCCAACCCCGGAGTCTGAGACCCTGTGGGTCTAGAAAGGACAGGGGGACGGGCAGGCCTGGGTGGGGCCAAACATGACTCGGTGAGATGTGGCCTCTGTCTTAAAGGAGCTCACAGTCAATAAAGAGTCACGTTGGTCTGAGAAGTGCTGGGAGCGACGTGCTGAGGAGCCTGTGGGAGGGATTCTCGGATCAGGTGGGGGCTCTCGGGGAGGGCTGCCACGTGATGGAGCTGGGATGGAAGAGGAGGAGTTGTTCGGGGAGGGAAGGGCAGGCGAGGGCGTTGCAGGCAGGAGCAGCCACTCGGGCAAGGGCTCGGCGGTGAGGAGCAGTTGCTAGTTTGTGGGACTCCAAGTATCTGGGCACTGCTGGAATGAAGCTGGGGGTGTTGGGGCATAAGTGGTGAGAGGCGGGCCGGAGGGGCAGCGGGGGCCAGGTCATGCGCGGTCTTGGGTGCTAAGCCTGGGACTTTGAACTTGATCCTGAGGGCACCAGGCAGTCAGGGAAGCCTCAGGCAGGAGTGGATGGGCAGAACTGTGTTGTAGAAAGTTCGTTCCTTGCAGAGTGGAGACGAATGGTGGGGCGGAGCAGAGGGGACCAGGCCAGAGAGGAAGAGGGTAGTGGGGACAAGGCGGGATCAGGTGGACGAGATAGAAACATTCGTCCTTTCTGGAATGTAAGCTCCCTGAAGCAGGGGCTTTACTGTGTCCTGAATCCCAGCACCTAAAACAGTGCTGGCACACAGTAGAACCTCCTTTTTTTTTTTTTAATTTTTATTTTGTAGAGATGGAGTCTCACTGTGTTGCTCAGGCTGGTCTTGAACTCCCGGCCTAAAGCAATCCTCCCACCTCAGCCTCCCAAAGTGCTAGGATTACAGGCGTGAGCCACTGCGCCCGGCCAGTTAAGACCTCCTTAAGGAATAGTTATTAAATGAATGCTTTTGTGGGGCTGAATGAAGAGGACTCAGGCGTCAGGTGGAGGAGGCACGAGTGCTCCAAGACTGTGTGAGGGGGGCCCTTGGAAGGAGGAGTCACTGGGGAAAAGTGGAGCACTACAGAGCAGGGGCAGGGCAGGGCTATAGCTGTGCACAGGACGTTTATCATCACCTTTTGTAAATGGTGCTGGACAAGAAAGAAATGACCCAAATGTCCAACTACAGGGGAAGCTGACTGATTCACAGAGCGTCTGTGCTGCGCCACCACTGAACGAAAGGATGAGATGGATGGCTGTAAGTCGGGACGAAAGGATGTTCCTGATATTTTGCCAAGTGACAAAGGCCGGTCACAGACTGGCATGTGTCATATGAGGGGCATGCAGACCTGGATCTGGGAGAGGCCTGGGTGGTTGGGGGTGAGAATAGAAGTTATTGCAGAACAGGTGGCAGCTGCGGCCAGGGACAGGGATGACATCACTGGGAAACTGCCAAACCCAGGACCACAGCCGTGCTTGGAGACAGGTGCAGGAGGAGCCTGGGGGGAAGTGTGTCACCCAGGGCACCCTGGCAGAGTCAGCTGAGCCTCCCGGTCCCTGGAGTCATCTCTGTCATCTAACCTAGAGGGAGGGAAATGCTCCGATTCTAAATTCTGGGATTCTCAGATCCTGCAAATTTCACTGAGCACCCCAGAACCCTGCCCTTTCCTGGAGTCATACACTGTTAGCAAATGCTGAGGAGGGTCCAATGGCCTCATGGTGCCCTCCCTAACCCTGACCAGCCACTCTCCAAACTTTTCTCACTCTGCCCAGGATCATTTTCTTTCCGGGAACCCAGGTGTCCTTCCCCCTCCACTTGGGAAAGTCTGGGAGTGAAAATAGCTCAGGCAGGGAGGAGGCCTGAATGCCCAGCGGGCTGGGCCTGGGCAGCAGCTGCCCATGTGCCCCTCTCCAGCTCCCCCAAGGTGCTGCCTCAGCACGAAGTGCCCATCTGGCTGGAGAGTCAGGTTACTTTGTAAGGGGACCCAGAGCTCCCCTCCTCCCTGACCTGTGGCCTTTTCAGCAGACACAGGGGCCCTGAGATGGGGAGGGGTATCTCGGGAAAGAGTGGGTGTCGGACAAGGGACTAAGAGCCTCAGGTTGGGGGGGGTCCTGTTTTCTGACAGTATATGATTTTGGGTCTATCTCTGCTCCTTTCTGGGCCTCAGTTTCCTCAACTGTCAAACGAGAAAGAGTGACTATGGACCCCGCCCTGGAGAGGATACAGAGGAGAGTGTGGGATGGGGTCTGAGATGGCCCCCTGTCCCCCACTCTCCCAAGTTCACTGGTTGCCTGGCTGCAAGCTTTCAGGCTGGGGTCTGGGAATATTTAACTAGAGAGCAGTGGGGAGAAAGATTATTCTTCCTGAAGCCCCCAAACTTGGATCTCGGGGCTTTGCCCAACCCGTTGTCAGCAGCAGAAGTGGGAGGGACAGTGGGCCCAGGGGAATGAATCCGGGGCCAAGGGTTCATGCTAAACCCCTTGTCATTCTAGACCTCTCATGAGGGCTCCCAGCCCTCCTTCCAGCCATGGGGGACAGCAGAGGGACGATGGGCAGAGCCTGGGCTGGGGACTGGCAATCTAGGTTTCAACAGGCTCTGCCCTTGACTGCTGAGATGCCCAGGACAAACAGCCTGGCTTCTCGGGCCTCAGTCTTGCTGTCAGGAAATGGGCGAGCACTCACTTTCCGCTGCTGCTTCTCCCAGGCCGGGTCCAGCAGCAGGTCTCGGTCCCAGTCTTCCTCCTGTTCCATGTACTCGCCGCCCCCGCCGCCGCCCATGAAGGGCCTCTCCCCGGCCCCCAGACCCTCGGGCTGCATAACCATCATCATCTTGCTCGGGATCCTGGCTCCGCTCCGCGCGCTCCCGGACACCCGGGCCCGGTTAAGTAGGGCCTGGCCCAGCCCCGGATCGAATTCGCACTAAATATGGGGGAGGAGGGAGGGACCGGACAGGGGCGAGGGAGCTTGAGTCGGGACCGGGCAAGAGTCCCTTGCCCTGGGGCCAGGGACTGCGGAATTGGGGGCTCTGGGGCAGACCCGCAGCGGAGAGCACGGGTTCGCCTTCCGGCTCCGCCGCCTGGGCGCTGTGTGACCTTGGGAAAACCACAGGCCCTCTCTGAGTCTGTTTCCCCCTCTGTACAATAACAAGAGTGACGACGGTAACCAGAGTGGCCGCGGCCGCCCGGAGGCTGCGCTTCGGCCCTCCCGACCCTGTCCCAGCGCCCCATCCCCATTTCACAGTCAGAAGCACGGGGGCGCCAGGCTGTGCCGCATGCTTTCTGGGGTGACGAAGGGAGACACCGAAGCATGGGGCGCGGCTCCGAGCCAGCTGGATGGGCCGGGGCAGGGCTATAAATATCGGGGCGGCCGGGCAGGGTCTGGGGAGAATGTGCTGAGCCGGGAACCCCGACGCCACCGCGGCTGCAACTCGATCCCCGGCGCGCGCCAGCCAGCCGCCCCTGCGGGCGGGGCCTCGGCGCGAGGGGCGGAGCCTCCGCTGGTGGGAGGGGCCATAGCTGAGCTGCGTCACCGGCTCCATAGCCAATGGGGTTCCAAGGCCGTCCAATCACCTCTCCGCATCTGCGGCCGCGGCGCTGGGGTCTGAGCGCGCTCCGCACCCCTTCGGAGCTCCTATTGGCCGTGGCAGACGTCCGTCGGCCGCCATCCCCGCCCCAACGCGGAAGCGGCGGGGTCCCGGGGTTCCGACAGCCGGTGCGTCCGGGCCATGGGGCAGCCCTGGGCGGCTGGGGTCGCGGAGGGGGCGCCCGCGCGGCTGCCTCTCGCGCTCACGGCGCTGTGGGCCGCGGCCGTGGGCCTGGAGCTGGCTTACGTGCTGGTGCTGGGTCCCGGGCCGCCCCCGCTGGGACCCCTGGCCCGGGCCTTGCAGCTCGCGCTGGCCGCCTTCCAGCTGCTTAACCTGCTGGGCAACGTGGGGCTCTTCCTGCGCTCGGATCCCAGCATCCGGGGCGTGATGCTGGCCGGCCGCGGCCTGGGCCAGGGCTGGGCGTGAGTGGGGCGCGGGATCCGGCGGGGAGGAGCGGGCGCTCGGACAGGGGCAGGGGCCTCAGGACCTGAGATGTTGGAACCGGGCTACATCAGGGTCCGGGTTGTTAGAGCCAGAGATTCCCTTAGAACTTGGGATGGGGGATGAATATTATTTATTCCCTCACAGATACTTACCAAGCACCTACTATGTGCAAGGTGCTGTTTCAGGCACTGTGGGTACAATGAAGCAGATTCCTGGCCTGGGGCCGATTTCAGTGGGGGAGGGGGAAGGTGATAAACTAGAGGGATAATAAGCAAATTATATAGAATGTTAGAAGGTGATAGTGGTGAGGAAACAAAAAGTAGAGCAGGGCACTTGGGGGTGCAAGTTTCAGTTTTAAATAGGTGGTTAATTCTCATCACAAAAAATGATGAGCATTTGAGGCAATGGATATGTTAATTAACTTGATTTAATTATTTCACATGGTATTCATAAAGTCATAACATCATTTTATACCCTATAAATATATACAGTTATAATTTGTCAATTTATAATTAAAAAGTAAAAAGTAAGCCACGAGTGTTGGTGCAGGGCTGCAGGGCTATAGTCCCAGCGACTCTGGAGGATCACCGGAGCCCAGGAGTCGGTGGCTGCAGTGTGCTCTGATCCGGGCTGTGAATAGCCCCTACAACATAGACTTTGGGCAACATAGACTTCGTCTCTAAAAAAATGGTTTTTTTAAAAATTAATTTTAGAAATAATTTTAAAAATAGGTGGACCTCATTGAGAAGGAGGCATTTGAGCAAAAACTTGGAGGAGGTGGGGGAGCTAGCCATGTGGGAATCTGAGGGAAGAGTGTTCCAGACAGGGAACAGCTGATGCGAAGGCTCTGAGGCACTTGTGTAGGCTCTGAGGCACTTGTGTGCCTAGCATGTTCCTGGAAAGCAAGAAGGCCAGTGTGGCTGGAGTGGAGTGAGAGAGGGGAAGAGATGTCAGCGACATAAGGACCTTATAGGGCATTGAGGGCTTTGCTTTTTGCTAGAAATGAAATGGAGAGCCACTGGAGGGTTTTGAGCAGAGGAGGGTCATGACTTAGGGTTTGAAAGGATCCGTCTGACTGCTGGGGTGGGACTAGGGGCCAAAGGTGGAATGGGAGACCAGTCCAGAGGGTATTGCAGTAATCAGAGGGGAGGTCATGGTGA
The DNA here is from genome assembly GCA_008750895.1 of Mirza zaza. Lineage (NCBI taxonomy): Eukaryota > Metazoa > Chordata > Mammalia > Primates > Cheirogaleidae > Mirza > Mirza zaza. The sequence goes on from VSMD01070420.1 coordinate 20,958, forward strand.
CCGACTGTGACTAGGTGGTGACTGTGGAGCAAGAGAGACATTTGCTGCTGGATGTTAGCAGCCACAAGGAATGTTAGAGCTGGAAGAGCCCTGGGCCCTGCAGTGCTACAGCCAGAAGGGCCTGGGACCTTCAGCTGGCTTTACCTGTGATGAACCTGAAGGGGCTGCCCCTGGGCATGGTATGGGACATTCTGAGCTGCTGATGAGGGAACTGACCCTGTGGTTCCTTCCTGCAGTTACTGCTACCAGTGCCAAAGCCAGGTGCCGCCACGCAGTGGGCACTGCTCTGCCTGCCGAGTCTGCGTCCTGCGACGGGACCACCACTGCCGCCTGCTGGGCCGCTGCGTGGGCTTCGGCAACTACCGGCCTTTCCTGTGCCTACTGCTTCATGCCGCTGGTGTCCTGCTCCACGTCTCTGTGTTGCTGGGCCCGGCCCTGTCAGCCCTGCTGCGAGCCCACACGCCCCTCCACACCGCTGCCCTCCTCCTGCTTCCCTGGCTCATGCTGCTCACAGGTGGGGAGCCCGGGAGACCTCGTGGTGGGTCGGGGAATGAGGCCCGTTCTGGTGGGAGATGAGATTTCTGGCCCTGGGGACCCAGTCCTAGTGTCATTTATTGGGGGTGAAGACAGCCTGGAATTCAGCTGGGCATGCTGCATGGTAAAATACAGCTCCTCCAGAAGGTGCAGGGCTCTGGTGGCGGGGCGAATCGGGAAGGACTGCAGGAGTGGTTGGCAGGGGAGGAAAGACTCATTGGAGTCTGCGGGGGTGGTGGGCTGGTGGGAGAGCACTGGGGGGGACATTCTGAGTGAGGAAAACAGCATGGACAAAGGCTTAGAAGCTGGCAGGGAGCAGCGAAGGCAGTTTGGTGGGAGTTGTGAAAATTAAAGCTAGGGTGGTGGGTAGCGCTGGCTGATGGAGGCCCTGAGTGCTGGGGGAGGAGACAGGCCTACTTGACCAGGCAGTGGGGAGCCAGGGAAAGTGACAGGCAGGGAAGGCCCAGTCACTGGGAGCTGGGAGGGGACTTGGATCAGGAGGCTGATTGAGACCTGTGTTCCAGACACACGTTCTCTTTCCTCCAACGTGAGCCCGGATAAAAGCTCCACTGGTCCTTCGTACTCTGTGTTCTCTCCCCACGATGCTCTGGGCCTTCTTGCCCCTGACTCCTTCCTCCTGACCCTTCTGCAGTCCCCTGTGACTTTTTTCTGCTGTCATTAACCTCCCCAGCCACTCCTCATGGTCACTGTTCTTCCTCATCCTGTCCAAGCCCAGCTCTGTCCCAAGGCCCCCCACCCTACAGCCCAGGGGAGGCCTCGGGAGCCCTGTTGGGGTGGACAGAGCCCCCTCTGTCCACACTGGCTCCCTGACCAGCCCTCTCCACCCTGCTCGATGGCTCCTGTCTCCACTGAGTCCCAGCCTCCAGCTGCACCTGCTTCCACCCCATGTCCCTGTGGTCATCATGGCGTCCCACTCACTCCCCCACCACGGAGACTCGGGCCCCAGCTCCCAGGCTCTCCTTCCGCCCTGGGCCCTGTTGAAATCACGGGTGTCCAAGGGTCTGTGTGAATGGCCCCGTCAGTGCCCGGATGGCTCAGCTCTTGACCTTCCCCATTTTACTTCCTTCTCCTACTCCCTTGTCTATACCCCAGCCCTTGTTGGAATCCAAAAATGGGTCACCCCCAAAGCACCCATCATTTGGCCGTTTCTGTCCCCTACCTTGTCCCCTGCCTGCCCCTCACTCCTGCGCTCCATGATGCCTGCTCCATGCGCTCTGGGCCCGCAGGCTCATGGCCCTCACCTCCCACCCACACCCTCCACCCTCGCCACCCCACATCCAGCACAGAGCCCTTCGTCTCCACCACCTCCTGCCTGCCTCTCAGACTTCCCTGCCTTCTGTGTCTGCCCCTGGCTGCCGAGAGCGGCCGGAGACACGTGGTACTCCCAGGCAGGGTGGTCCCATGCCCTGCTCATGGCTGCTGACCTCGGCAGGCCCTCTACTGGGCCTGGCCACCTGTTTTCTCAGAAGCTTCCTTCCCCAACGACTGCAGCCCAAATCTTCCCTACTCTCCTACCCTCCAACCTCCATCATGGAGAAAACAAGACGTCAGATGGTGCATCCAAAATCGTTCTGTCCAAGCCTGGCTGACTGCCCAGCGTCTCGTGTCTGGGCCTCCTCCTGGCTTGGAGGCCTCCACTGTGGTGTCTGCTCTTCTCCTGGCCCCACCTCCACTATGGGCTTCCTTGCCTTGTACAGACCTCCCTTCCCTCACACCGTCCTCCAGATCTCGCCCGCTGGCCCTGCGCCTCCTGCGGGACTTGCCCGGCTCTGCTGCTCAGCCCTCCGCCTGCCGCCGCCTGGCTCCTGCCCACCCTCCCCCCCGGCCCGCCGCGGCACCCAGCACTGTCTCCACAGACTCGCTCTGAAGGACCTTTTGAGTTCTTGCTTCATGAGGGCTTTTACACTCAAAACTGTCGCCCCCCAACCTCCATGAGGTGTCCTACCCTACCCCTGGCGTCACTGATGTTAAGTGTGCTCCTGTCACTGATGTAGGTGTGCCTGCCGCCTTTTCCGGTTTTCTTTTCTCTTGTTTTATCTGATCCCTGATAAAAATCAGGACCCAATTTCCTGGTGCTCAGGTTCAGGCACCGTTCTCATCTCATCCCCACACTCTGGCTGCCCAGGGACCCACTGCTCGCAGACCTGTGGGTGCAGCCTGGGCCTGTCCCCTGAGCTTCCGGACCCACATGCCATCCACGCACTTGTGTCGCAGGTGCCCCTCTGTCCTGCCTCCAGACGTCAAACAGAACGTTTTCTCACTTCATCAAAATAGATGAGGCCACTTTCCCTACCCTCTTAAGTTTGCATGGCATTTCCCCCCGTAGGCTCTCTTTTATTGAGATGAAATTCATATAATGTAAAAGTCATTATTTTAACTATTTTAAAGTGTATATTTCAGTGGCTTTTAGTAAACTCACCATGTAGTGCAACCATCACCCTTTTCCAATTCCGAACATTTTCACCCTAAAAAGAAACCCTGTATCCATTTGCAGTCACTCCTGATCCTTCCCTAATCCCTCCAGCCCCTGGCAACCACTAATCTACTTCATGTCTCTAGGGATTTGCTTGTTCAGGACATTTCATATAAGTGGGCGTGTCTGGCTTCTGTCACTTAGCATAATGTTCCCAGCATCTTGTAGTTCATTAGTTCAGCGGGTACTTGTTGCCTACTGTGGGCCAAGACGGTACAAGATGCCGTGCTTCTCCATGGTGACACACATCACAGCCGTAACTGAGTGAGACATGAGCTTTTAATTTTAGTCTGTGAGCTTCCTGAGGGCAGAGGTGCCACCGACAGCATTCGTCCTGGTATTCACGGCGCCCAGCCCCGCGGCCCGCACTTACCAGGTGCTCACCAAGTGTGCGATGCCAGAATGAAGTGGCATGCCAGGCAGGGGCTGTGTCGGGCGGGTCACTGCTGCGCTTCTGTCACCCAGCGCAGGCTGGCCACCAAGTATTGACTCGGGGTTTGCTGAGCGGAGGAATGAGCCTTGCTTTGTGACGGAGGGTGCCGGGTGGAAGGAGGGCGGGAGCTGGGCTTTGGAAGGGCTGGGCCTGACTGCTGCCACCTGACCCTCTCTGCTCTCTCCTCACAGGCAGAGTGTCTCTGGCACAGTTCGCCCTGGCCTTTGTGACGGACACGTGTGTGGCGGGCGCGCTCCTGTGTGGGGCTGGGCTGCTCTTCCATGGGACGCTGCTGCTGCGGGGCCAGACCACGTGGGAGTGGGCTCGGGGCCAGCACTCTTACGACCTGGGCCCCTGCCACAACCTGCAGGCAGCCCTGGGGCCCCGCTGGGTCCTCGTGTGGCTCTGGCCCTTCCTGGCCTCCCCACTACCTGGGGATGGCATCACCTTCCAAACCAAAGCTGATGTGGCCTCCTGACTCCAGGAAGAGCCAGAACTGTACAGGGAGGAGGACCGAGGGGGAGGGCGCCCCACCCCCAGGCTCAGGAGGGCAGTCGGTTGGCCTGTAATGGCTGCATTGTACCTCCAGCCCCTCCCTTGGCCTCACCTCTGCCCAGCTTGGACTCCTGTGTGTCCGGGGCTTGGGCCCTGCGACTCTGACTCTTTTGGCTGAGGAGCGCAGAGGTGTGGCAAGGCTGCTCAGCCAGCCTCGTTGCCCCTTCGCCAGGTTAGTAAGTGCGCACTTGGTACCCCCCGCCTCCATCTTTGCAGAGTTTCTGGCCCCTCACTTTGTTGCTGGCACTGCTGTTTCTGGTTCCTCTAGCTGTCAGGCCTAGGAACCTCAGAACGGCCAAGGGTCTGAGGGGCCAGGTGGAGGTGTCCTTGTGACCTAGGCCATAGGAATCCAACATTCTTTCCCAGGCGCAGCATTTTATAGTTAGAAGCATTTCTGCAATGGCAGTGTCGCAGACCCTTTCTTAGCTAATCTACTACAATTATGCCCCCTATTTTGTGAGTGAAAAACGTAAAGCTCTGAGAGTTGATAAGATCATGGTTTAGTAAATGGCAGAGCCAGGCAGGATTTGAACCCAGGTTTTTGTGCTTTCGCCTTCACCCCTGCACAGCTGAAGGAAGTGGGTAGGGAGAAAGTCAAGGCAAGGAAATGCACGCTGTGTGGGCTTCCAGAAGCTACTTGTTAAACATTTGTATGTAAATACAGTAAATAGAGAGACTGCCAGTTAATGCCTTCTCTAGTTCTCTTAGGATCTCACTAAAATGATAGTAAAGAAATAAGAAAGGTAAGTACTTACAAGGGGAAAGAAAACAGGAGAGGAGACAGCAGTAGGCCAAAGTGCCTGACAACATTTGGAGAGATGGAAAGTGGATGGTGGCATATTTACTCTCTTAGCAGGGCATTACAAGTTGAACTTGTGTGTTTCCAAAGCGGGGGCCGAGAGGCAAGCAGACTGCTCCCCCAAGCCTTGGAGAGGCTGAGGAATCCTAGCACCACGGAAGGCGAGGTGAGGCTCCCAGCCAACATTGTGGACCAGTGGGACGTCTGTATACAGAGGAGGAGATGTGTCCCGCCTCCAGGCCCACCCTAGCCTGCAGCCCAGCAGCTCCCCCCTGGGGCGGGGCTGGGGTTACTGAAGAAGCTGAACCAGAGACGCTCTGGGTCTCAGGCACTTGGGGAGGTAGGGGTGAGGGGCTGGACCAAAAATAGGGTTAGATGAAAGTCCCCAGATACTGCTGGGGTATCCTCCCATGAACTGGCAGGCTTGCCCCCCCAGAGGAACCCATCCTCTGACAGGCTTTGCCATGGCTCCACAGACGTTGGAGCTTCTCGGTTTGTCTGTCCAAAAGGCATGCTCTGTTACTATTTTTAACAATAAGAACTTAGTGTGTGTGCCTGGCGCAGTGGGCTACACATAAGCATTAGCAGACTCGTCCTCTTTCACACCTTACCCTGCCCTGCAGAAGATTGTATTTTCATTTTTTTCCTTTTTATTAGTGAGGAGATACAAAATAAAGAGAAACAGCATCCTCCACCCCATCTGAGAAATTTACTATTTCCTCCAAGTTCCTGCTGTGCCCTCCTGGGTTGGGGGGGGGCTGCTGTCCTGTCAATCATTCCCTTGCTTTGTAGTTATATTACGTATGTTTGTATTGGTTTTGCATGTTTTTGAATTTTATATAAATGAAATCACACCGAGTTTGTTCTTCTCTGACTTGCTGTTTCACTCAACACTGTTTCTTAGATGCGTCCAAATGACTGCGTGCACGCAGCTGCAAAGGGTTCCCTGCCCTGCTGTGCAGAGACCTGTTGTATTTGCCACGATTAATTTTTCTGTTTTGTTCCACTGCTTATTATATTTACCTATCTCCTTTGGGAAGCATCCACTAAGATCTGTTCTTGGCCTTTGCTGCTCCATGTAAATTTTAGAATCAGCTGGTCAGGCTCCCCCAATAAAAATTCCTTTTAGATCACAAATGGAACTCAATTGAATCTATAGATCAGTTCGGATAAAATCAGCATCTACATAAAATTCAGTTCTCACAAACGTGTATTTCTCCATTTAATGTTTTCAATAAAGTTATAAACTTTTTCTCATAAAGATACCCTTTTTTATTAGATTGATTTTATGTATTTGATATTTTTATGCTATTATACATGGTCTATGAAAAGATTGTGTCCAGCAAACCTAAAACTCTTGTCCTTATCGTTTACTTGTGGAGCACCCAGCTCCTACTGTAATTCTTATCAGATCTCCCTACTCCATCCTCCTTGTCACTCTCCCCACCCCCGCAAATTCTCAAGTACACTTTATTTTCTTAAAATAGGGCTGGATGTGGTGGCTCACGCCTGTAATCCGAGCACTTTGGAAGGCCTAGGTGGATTGCTTGAAGCCGGCAGTTCGACACCAGCCTAAGCAAAGGCAAGACCCTGTCTCTACAACAAAAAATTAGCCAGGCATGGTGGCACATGCCTGTAGTCCCAGCTACTTGGGAAGCTGAGGCAGGAGGATCGCTTGAGCCCAGGAGGTTGAGGCTGCACTGAGCTATGATGATGCCACTGCACTCCAGCCTGGGCAACAGAGTGAGACCCTATCTCAGAAAAATAAACAAAAAACAAACAAGTGCTCTCCTCTTTCTTAATAACTCATATTTTCTATGTTTCTGCACATTTTGGATAATTTCTACAGATATAGCAGTTAGGTTTTTCTTTAGCTGTTGAAGTAATCTAGTGAGCTTTTTTTTAAGTGGTTGTACCAACTCATCCACTGAGTTTTACATGTCAAATATTTTACTTTTTAATTCTGGAAGTTCTATTTTTTTTTTTTTTTTTGGCAAATCAGCTTGATTATTTTATAAAAGTCTTGTTCTCATATTTTAAGTTTCTTCTTTTTTTCCTTAAATATATTGAAAATATTAATATTTTACACTCTGTGTTTGGTAATTCCAATATTTTAAGTCTTTCTGCAAGCTATTGTTTATGTTGGTTCCTGGTCTTATTTTTTTCCCTACATGCTCAGAGAAACTTCTCTAGTAACAAACTATAGAAATGGTCACCGAAAGTATTATCTTATGATGTCTTATTTTCTTGCAGTTTGTTTTGATGGTGAGTTCATATTTCTTGGAATTTTCTCAACGAAAATTTTTTGAGGTTGGATTAGAAGTAAATTCCTCCAAAGAGGAATGTATTTGTTAGTTGTCTGATGACAGCCCAATCCTACACCACTTTAAAATTCCAGCTAGGGGGTCTTTAGGACTACTCGGATATTGCCAATTCAGGCAATATTGCCAATTCAGGCACTTAATCAGGGATGGCTTGTGGTTAAAAATTCCCAGGAGAGCTTTTTACTCCTTCACTTAGCATTATGCTTGGAGACGGGCATTTCCCTGTGGTTTTGGTGAGATGGAAAGTGGGGGGTGGTTTATTTCCAGTGTACCTTCACAATGGCACCTAAGCTTTTTGCAGCCAGTGTTATCCACCTTGGAGGTAAAAAAATGAAAAACTGAAACTTGGGAAACAGTGGTAAAGATAAAATATAAAAGATAATCTTAAATAAGATAATGCATCTGTGAAAAATACCATACCATGAGGACTGAACAGAGAACAAAAAGTTGAGAATTAAAATAACAGAAAAATTTTTAAAAATTCAGAAGAGCTAAAAGAATAAAACTCTCCCGGAATATAGAACAAAGATGATATGAGAAGACAGAAGACAGTCAGGCTCAGTCCCATTCTCTCAGGAAGTACCATTTATCAGATGCCGGGTTTAACTGGAGTTCCAGAAAGAACAGAGAAACAGAGGGAGAAAATCACCCAAGAAACAATACTGATACAATTTCTTGGAACTGAAGGATGCACACTCCAATCACAGCACAGCACAGCAAATAACGACACACAGTAAGGCATGTCGTGACATTTGGAAACTTTGAGAGAAAAAGATCAGGAATAAGAATGGCATGGAAGTTCTCAACAGCATTACTCAAAGTTAGAAGACAAGGGAGCACTTTCTGCCAGAAAACTATTTTCAACTTCCAATTTTATGACCCAGCCAACTATCACATGTGTGTGAATTGAATAAAGAAATATTCAGGCGAAGTAGGAGGATTGCTTGAGGCTAGGAGTTCAAGACCAGCCTGGGCAACATAGTGAAACTCTGTCTCTACAAAGAATTTTTAAAAAACTAGCTGGGTGGTGGTGCACACCTGTAGTCTCATTTACTCGGGAGGCTGGGGCAGGAGGATTGCTTGAGCCCAGGAGTTGGAGGCTGCAGTGAGCTATACACTAATATTTTTATGTCTAATGACTTTTTAAAAAAGGTACTTGTGGATGTGTTTCACCAAATGAGTGCACCAAGTGCGTGCACTAAGAAAGAGGAAGACATGGGCCCCAGGAATCGACCTAGCTCAGGGGAGCGGCAAAAGGAATTCTGGAGAGTACACGGTCTTCAGTGAAGCAGGGGATGAGTGTCCAGAAAAAAAGAGGAACTGTCAGACTGGGTGGGGAATGAATCGGCAATTGGCATATTAGAAAACCAAGCAAATGAAAAAATCAGAGCAATTAACTCCATGAAAAATAAAGTACAAAGGAGGTAATTTAATTGTAGCCCAATTCTTGGCTCTGCAGTGACTAGCCTTCACACAGTAATACAAATAGCAATCTAAACAGTGAGTATTGACTGATTTACCTAAAACCTGGGGATGGGGGAGGGGTGCTGTCACAGCTAAAGCCTCATCTCTTACCATAGGGAGCCAACAGATAATGTCTGAGACTGATAAATCTAGCAAGAGCAGTGCAAGCCAATTTCAAAAATAAATAGCTAAAAGAACTGAAAGTGACTATTGCAGGGGAGCAGAATAGGGAATGAGGAGAGGCTGTTTTCCTGTTATAAACTGTCTAATTCCACATTATTTAGTAGGTGCATATTTTTAAGTACTTTTTTAAAAGATCCCAACTCTCCTTATCGCTAACGTACACGATTTCCTGGCATTCTCTCTGGTGTGTGCACTGGGTACCCTGCACCGTTACTTGCTTCTTGTGGCCATATGTGCTGTCCACATGGCGCAGGCCTTGCATTTCTTACTAACAGCTACATGGTATAACAGATAAACTTACAACAGGTCCTGGGCATGGTCCCCCCTCTCATCATCATGAATAGCCATGAAGGGAACACAGATCAGACTTTTTGTTCTCAGTTAATGCAGTTCATAGCTTGACTGGGGTGAAGGGACTGTAATGTCATGTGGCCTAACCCACGACCCTGCCCCCACTCGTACAGCTCCAGTGACAAGATGCCTATCGCCTTCTAGAGCAGGCCCTTCCGTCTCCAAGTTCTCCGGGCCATGCTGCAGTCCCTGACTGGCAGCACCACTCCTTCCGCCCTCGCATTTCCGTGCCCAGGTTTAACTCCTGCCTGTTCCAGCTGCGCCTCAGCCAGCTCGGTCTGCAAACCCTCTGCCATCCAGACCCTGCTGGTCTGTGTCTGCAAGTGGCTGGGAGGGCAGAGAGGAGAGGGACAGTCTCTTTCTTTGATCCCAATCCCTTGCTGCTTTTAACCTGGCCCCGATACATCCCTTGGGAGGGACAGAGGTGGGCTGTGGGCTGTCACCCTAAGCCTGTGGCTTGGGCACAGAGGCTGCTGCTGGCGGTGGCAATCAAAAGCCCTGCACTTGCTCTCGTCAAGCACCCCCTCTCTGGAGCAATTCCTCGCTCCCTGCAGAGGGGCTGCTATGAGCACAGGGTGTCACGGCTGAAAAGGTTTAAGAAACAATCTGGCAGAACTGCCTTATTTTTCATGTGGGAAAATTGATGCCCGGAGGGACTTGCTTATTTCCCAAAGGGTGAGCTCTGTGACACACCTAGGCCACATCTGATCCGACAGAGGAAGATGTAGGTCCTCTGGGAGCAGGGCTCCTGGCTCAAAAGCGGCTCAAGGTGGCCTGTGGGGAGGGCCAGGCAGACTGGCCTGGGGCTCAAGAGGCATCAAGTGCTGTGGGTCTCGGTCCTTGTGGGCTAAACTGGTGCCTTCATTCAGTCCTCAACTTCATGCCATGCCTCTGGTCTGTGCCTTTCCAGCTAATTCTCTCACAGCGTGGTCACTGCACAGTGAACTTTCCACCCACATGGCTGATTTGGGCACCAGGGCCTCTTGATTGGCAGTTCTGGGCTTCTCCCTCCTGAGTCACCTCCCCAGGGCCCCAGAAATGCCTCTCCTGGGTGCACCGGGTGCCCCCTCTGCTCCTTGTCCAGTGTAGCCTTCCTCTCCCGGGGCGCTCGTTCTGGGCATGAGCATCCAAGTCAGTGGCAGCTGCCACTTGGTCCTTAGGGGCTCTAGTGGGGGCTGGAGCCACTCACTCCCTGCAGGGACACCCTCTGCCTTCCTGTGCCACCTCCTCCCTTGGCAATCTTTGTGGAGCATCATGGCCTGAGACTGGCTGAGTCCCCAAGGCTTCAGAGAAGTCCCTTGTGGGGAGACAGCCATTCCCTGGGCCTGCTGAGTGGAAAGAAGAGCCCCTTGCTCAGCAGGGAGGGGAGATCAGAGCACGTGTTTTGCCTGCGGCTGAGTCTCTGGAGCTCCAGGGAACAGCAGGCAGCTCAGTCTCACCCAAGCAGAGCCTCATTTCCCAGGCAGGGCGCTGGCCCAATTTTGGCCTTGACCTGCAGCTGAAGATGAGTAATGTGCCTATGGGACGTGGCAAAGGAGAAGGGCCAGGCCTGTCCTCATCTCACTTTGACCCTTCAGAGCTCTTCCTTGGAGCCTGGGTGTGGTTTCTGGAAAAAGCCCAGGAGGGCTGAGGGGCAGCGGGAGCTCAGCAGGACAGATGATGCCTGGGCTGTTCCTAAGGGAGGAGGAGCTGAACCTCCCGGGCACTCACGGGCCTACTGCCACAGGCCCAGCGTGGGCGCAGCGGAAAGGGGGTGCTCAGGACAAGGCAGGGAGCTGTTGCCTCTGCACACTGCTGCGAGGGGAGCTGGCCAGGGTGCTGAACCTGCACAGTTCAGAGGAAGTCGCTGGACCTTCCTGGCTCCGCTGGGGACTCAGGCAGCTGCCAGCCCCTCACTCACGGGCATGTTGATGTGGGCACTCAGCAGGGGCGCGCTCTGGCCTTCTCGGAGCACCAGCACCTATGAAGCAGTGTCCATGGCAGCAGGGAGCATGCACCTTTGACCCCTGCCTGGTCTGTGCTGGCCCTAATGACAGGCCACCAGGGCTCTACTGTGCAGATACCCACCACCCCACCAGCAGCTCTCCACCAGTCTTGTCCATGCTCACCCCACTGTCCTCCCCAGGGTCCTGCCTGCCCTCCAAGTCATACCAATGCGGGACCTACCTTGATAATGTCTGAGATGCCCTTGTCACTGAGACTCTCCACAAAGGTCTCCAGGGGGTAGTTGAGTCCTGGCACCAGCAAAGGGACCTAAGTTTGGAGACAGAGAAGTAAGAAACCAGCCCACATACTGGACAGTGTTTGGTACATTCCAAAGTGCAGTTGGCCCATAGCCCCTGAGTCTCTGCAGCCCCGCAGGGTGGGCAGGTGACCGCTGGGCCCAGAAGGGCACAGGTATAGTGGGGGATGTAAGTGCTCCAGGGCCGCGTGGCATGTGATTACTCCTAGACCTCTACAATCCTACCAAGCCCAGGGCTAATTATTTCACATTCCAGAGTCTTTCTTAGTTTTGTGCCCTCCTAACTTGAGGTCAAATCTGGGCCCTGGGGGAAACCAGGTCCTTTCCTCTCGGGCGGTACCCTCTGGGGCAGAGAGAGGCTCCTGTTCCAGGAGTGGCTGGGAAGCGGGGTGGGCTCTGGGACAACCCCCCCAACCCCCAACAGGCTTCAGAGAGGTACAGGTGGGACCTAGGCTCTGGCTGTTTTCCCAGCACCTTCTGTGTGGCTCCGAGGCCTCTCACAGGCTGGGAGGAAAGCAGTGGAGGCAGGTCTTGGGTACTCCCTCCAGAAACCCCTGCTGGGGCCTTAGCCTGCTTGTGGTGGGAGAGCTGTCCTGCTGCTACCTGCCCACTCGCTCACCTTGACCTGGTGAGGGCTCTGTGGGCATCTAAGCAGGCCCCTGGCCTGCCTTTTCCACTTCCAGTCCTACTGAGGAGGGCCCAGTACCTTGAAGAAGACCTGGGGCAGGGCATAGAGCACCTCGTTGTACAGGAAGCAGATCAGCAGCCCCAGGGCGGGCCGAGCTGTGGAGGGGTTCTGCAGGTGAAGCGTGAGCTTAAAGGTAGGGCCCAGGCCCTGGACCTGTGGAGGAGGTGGAGAAAGCCCTCAGGACCTGGTGGCCTTGGGCTCTGCCTGTCTCCTCTCCAGTACCCTCAGGTCCCCTCCTCCTACTGCATCTGTCCCTCAAAATGTGCAGAAGCCCAGAAGGCCCACAGGGGCCAGCAGACGCCCAGGGAGGGCAAAGGGCTCGACGGAGGCCCTGCAGCAACTGGAGGCAGAGCTGGCCTGGGACTGCAGCTCCCAACTCCCACCTGTGTGCTCACCGCTGCCCCTGTCCTGGTCCCACCCCCCACTCTCATACTATGGTGGCCTAGGTGATTTCATTTTCTCTCCTCTTACCCTGAGTGCTCTGTAGCCTCTTCCTCCTCTAAATCTTATCCACTCTCTCTAGCAAAAGAGAAATTGGAAACCCAAGTGGATTAGATGTCATACCTCAGGGACCCGTATAGAGCTGGTTGGAGCCCTGCTGACCTTAAGGTCACTTGTGCCTGAGTGTGTGTGGGCTCCTCCTCTCTCGTGCCTGTGCTCATTTCAAGATGCCCCAGGGGTCAGGCCGGGATGGCCTCTTCCCTGCACCAGGCAGCTGAGCACCTGGCGCTGCCTGTGGTTACTGACATGAACCGCTTTCCTCCCTGCACCGCACTGCAGGATGCCTCCAGGCTTCCGGGAAGAAATGTCCCAAGGTGGCTACTGTGGCTACTCCCCACCCAAGTCTGGGAGCTTGTCTGAGGCCCAGCGCAGAACAGGAGAGCCAGAGAGCGTGCCCCAGCCATGGCCAGCCGGGGAAAGGGGCCACAGAGGAGGGCAAGGAGAGAGCAGCTCTCACAAAGGAGGGTGTGGGATTTGGTCCTGGGGTCTGTGGGAAGGTGAGAAGGGAGCACAGGGCTGAGTTGGCTCTGGGGGCTTGGCTATGTGGCGGAGGGGTTCCTTGCCCACTCCTGGCCTCTGCCTCGCTGCCCCTACACCTGGGTACTCACCACGGCGTGCAGCTTGAGTGGCTCCCGGGCTGTCATGGACATGGGGCTCAAGCTCGACTCGAGGGCCTGCACGTAGGCGCGGGCGGTCCGCAGGCGCAGCAGGTAGAGGTCTGTCTGGAAGGCCCGGTGCATGGCTGGGGAGGAGGGACGCAAAGGCTGACGGTGGAGTGGGGAAGGGGAGGCAAGGAGGCAGCAGTGTGGGGGAAGGGGTGCTCCTGCACAGGCTGTTGTGGGGAGGGTGTGAGAGGAAGGCGCAGGGGGCAGGGTCTGCAGAGGCTAGGAGTGTAGGGAAAGGGAGGGCAGAGGGCCAACAGCCCAGCCTTCTAGCGACACTGGATGCTGCTGACCACTCCCTGCCTCCTGCCTGGTTTTCCTACCACCTCACTGCCTGCGCGATCTATCTCCTTCCCTGGCTCCTGTTCGGCACCAGAGGCTGGTATTCCCGAGTGCTGTCCTTGGTCCTCTTCTCGTCTGCCATCTTCTTCACCTTGACAATCTATGTCCTGCCACAGCTCTGACCATCCCAAAGAACACCTTTGAGCCCCTGAAGGCAGGGACCTTGTCTCTCCCGAGTCCTTAGTGCCCAGCTTGGACTAGGCTTGTGTTTGATGTCCCCAGCAGCTCACTGGTGCCCGGGCCTGCTTCCTGCTTCTAGTTGCCTCCTGCTCATCTCCATCCAGACATCCCTGTGGCACCTCAAGTTCAATGCCATGGAAACCAGCCTTCTCATCCTGCCTTAGTCACTGCCTCCCTGTCCCTCAAGTCACCTAGGTTCACCCTTCAGATCTAACCATCTGCCAGGACCAGATGATGACTCTTCCTCAAAGCCGCCTCCAGAGCCGTCCATTGCGCCTCATTTCCAGGTAGGTCCTTGCTCAGCCAGCCGGGCGTGCGCTTTCACTCGGCTGTGAGGTGCCTTTTGGCATTCAGGAGTTCTACACCTTTACGTTATCTCACCTACTGACATTTCCTTTTTCCTCTAGTACTTTTGCAATTGATTTTTAATCTACCCAGAATCAATTTTTATGTTTGGCATGTAGATTTGTTTTTTCCTGGAAGCAAGTTGTCCTAATTGTGTTTTTTTGGATAGTCTCACCTTTCCCCACTAATTTCAATGACACCTTGAACACAGTCTGTCTTTCTGCATATTGAAGAGTCTGTTTCTGGACTTCCTGAACACGCCACTCATCTCGGGCTACTCATGTTTCTGCATTGGCACCACAGCTCCGTTCATTTTGCCATCTGGTAGGGTAAGTCCCGCTCTTATACACAAGCTTATGATTGTTTAATATTTTACATCTGATCGCCTTACAAAACTCCTTAATTATTTTTTGGATTGCTTATCCATTATTTCTCTTAGATTTTCTGGGCCATGACAGCTTGCTAACTATTTTCTCTGACCTATCTATCCTTGTAATCTATCCTTCAAACTGAGACCAAAATCCCTTTGTAAGGCAGAACTGGCTGAGCTGCCGTATTTGCTGTTTTCCGTCTTTGCCAGCGCCCACTACCCAGACAACAGCCCCGCTTCTCAGCCTTGCGTTCCAGCCCTGCTGGAGCTGGTTCTGACCCGCCTGCAGCTCCGCTGACACAGGCTTGCTTGAATCCGGTCAGGGCCCTGTGACTCTACCCAGGCCTCTGCCTCCACTGCCCCTCCCTGCCACCCCTTCCGACCCCCGTCTGCTGGACTGGTAATCATCTTTTAGGGTGAAGTCCAACGTCGCCTTGCTCTGAAGCCTTTCCCAAGCTTCCCAGGCAGAGCTCCTTACTCCGCTGGTGTGCTCTAAGAGCTCTTTGCAGAATCCCTTTCTATGTCAGTCACACGACATGACGTTGGCCAGGCAGACTGAATGCCTAAGGTGGGGACTAGCCTAATTCAAGGCACCCAGCACAAAGCCTGGCATCATCACAGATACTGAATGAACGAACGAATGAACAGATGTGCAGGAAAAATTGAATAAGAAGAAAACACTTGGTTAAATTCTACTTTTCTCATGAAAACTCCTGTGTCTGGAAGTGACTACTCCCTCTTCTGAATTCTAAGGGCTCTTGCCCTCACCCCCAGCACCTTCCACCCTGAGGAATAGTTACTTACTACAGGCAGTGTGTACCTCCTAGGCTGTCCCTGGACTTAGAGGCACATGACCTGCCTAGCCACTGTCTCTTCCCCCTGCCAGGGCAGCTGGGCCGCATTCGTCAGCTTTGCTTTGTGGGAGTAATGGCGGAGGAAGAAGAGGAAGGACCCAGTCTGAGTCTCACCGGTGCCAGCCTCCCGCTCTCGCAGCGTCTGATCCACATAAAGCCGGGTCTTTCGGGGCACACTCAGTTTCGTGGCCTGGGCTGGTGGGGGACCCACCTCGCCTCCCGCCTCCACAAACACTGCTGTACGCTTCAAGATCTTGATAATCAGGCCACCGCCTAGGCAAGTGAACAGACGGGAACAGGTTTATCCTCCTCACATTCCCATTCTTTTGTCCCAAACAATTTGCCTATTTCTGTACATGTCCATCTTTCTGACAAGACTGTTTCTAGAAGGAATATGTCTTAATAGTTTGATTAATTGATTATTTGTTAATTTATTTTTAGAGACAGGCTCTTGCTCTGTCACCCAGGTTGGAGTGCAGTAGCACGATCACAGATCACTGTAACCTAGAACTCCTAGGCTTAAGTGATCCTCTCACCTTAGCTTCCTGAGTAGCTGGGACTACACGTGCAAGCCACCACGCCTGGCTAATATTTTTAGTTTTTATAGAGATGGGGTCTTGCAATGTTGCCCGGGCTGGTCTCAAACTCTTGGCCTCAAGTGATCCTCCTGCCTTGGCCTCCCAAATCACTGGGATTATAGGTGTGAGTCAACATGCCCAGCTTCCTAGCATTCATTCATTCATTCAGTAGTTATAGATTGAGCACTGTGATGTTCCTGACACTGTGGCAGGCACTGGGGAGACTGGGTGAACTAGACAGATATAACCGAGATCAGGGCCTGAGCCCGGGTGGAGACAGCAAACTGCTGCTGATGTCCCCAGTGGAAGCCCAGCCTGCTAGGTTGCAGGCCTGTGGGCCTTGCTTCCACACCTAGGTGCACCCATGCTCCACGCCCACCTGTCCTTTCGCTCCCAGCTCCACAGCCCTTGCCAGGCCCAACTCCCCTCACCTCGAGTAGTCATGATGAGGGTATTTTCTTCCCGCCCATAGCGGCCAAAGCAAAGGCTGGTCACTGCGTCCTGTGTGGAGACATCAGAGTTTAGTTGGAGAAATAGCTTGGAGAGGAAAGCAGGATAGGAGATAAGGGTGGGGGAGACCCCAGATATAACAGAGGAGATGTGAGGAGGCCTGGGGGCGATGCTGCCTCTGCAATATTTCCTTTATTCCTCCCTACCCTCCAAACTCACTGCCACAGCCATGGTTCCAGACTAAATATCACTGGCCCTCACTTTTGGGTTCAGCCTCCTAGCCTAGTCTTTCTCTCCAATCTGTCTTTCACAGTGCTGCCTCTGCTGCCTTTCTTTCTTTCTTTTTGAGATAGGGTCTTGCTCTGTTGCCCCAGGTAGAGTACAGTGGCATCATCACAGCTCACAGTAACCTCAGACTCCTGGACTCAAGCGATCCTCCTGCCTCAGCCTCCGACCACAGGTGCATGCCACCAAGCCTGGCTAATCTTTCTTTTTAAAATTATTTTGTAGAGATGAGGTCCTGCTATGTTGCCCAGGCTGGTCTCAAACTCCTGGGCTCAAGTGAGCCTCCTGCCTTGGCCAAGTAGCTGGACTACAGGTGCGCTCTGATGCCTTTCAAAACCACAGATATGTCTAGTCGCTGCTATTGCATCCTCACGGGCCTTCCTCCTGCTTGCCAGGACACCAACGGCCTCCCACGCTGCCTCCCACCTGCCTTTCTGTCAGCTCTCTCCTCTTGCCCTTCTCCTATCCTGCACACTACCTGTCCTCCCAGGACCTGTGGCCCAAGCCAGTGGCTTTCAAATGTTATATTGTGACTTGGGACAATTTATATATATACATTTACATATACACATATACATTTCACATGTGATATACTCTGAATTTTCTATTCTATTTTTTAAAATGTTGCTGCTGTGATCCACTAAATTGATTTAATGACTCGCAACTTAAAAGTTTGAAAAATTCTGGTCCAAACTCATCTAACGACCTGGATTCTTTTATCAAGAACCTTCATGCCTCTCAGTCTTTGTTCATGGTGTTCTCTGTCTGGAATGTTCTTCCTCCATTTGTCCACTTGGCAAACTGTTTTGAGGCCCAGCTGTTTTGAGGCCCACTTATTCTGTGAAGTGTCCTGTGAGTTCCATCCCCGTTCATCTCACCGCCACCCCCCCTCGGCCCCTCTGTGCTTTTCCATCACTTTGCTGTGCTGCAGTCTGCCTTAGTTTTTAATTTGCTATGTCTCTGGCTGTCACCTTAAGCTCCCTGAAAACAAGGACTCAGTCATTATCCTGTCCCCCTCTCCCAGTACAGTGACTTGTACATGAGGGGCTCATCCAGGGTTTCTAAAATCCCTCAGGGTGGGGCCAGGAGAAGCAGCTAAGATGCCCCAGGGGTGGGACCAGGGCAAGGAGGAGTCAGTGGCAGATGCGGAGATGGGGCTCACCGGGGCACGGATGACGTTGAGCAGGGCCTTGTCACGGTAAATGCGGACCTCTCCATTGGCCAGCCCAGCCATGACGGCCTGCAGGCCCCGGGAGCGCTGATCCAGGAGGTTCATGGTCAGGATGGCAGCGGGCATCTGCACTGTCCATAGCTTCTTGCCCTGGCAGGGAACAGCCGGTGTCTGTGGGGGGCTTAGGGCTCAGAGGGGAAAGAGGGGTTGCCAGGAAGAGGAAGCCAAAAGGGCTCTCCTGCCCCAGGGCACTGGGGAGACAGGAGTGGGGGGCTGGTGCCTGCCGGAGCCACACCTTGTGAGTGAAGCCGTGCAGGCTGTCTTCAGTGCTGCCCACCACCAGGACCTTGTGTACCCGGACAAGCCCCACAGGCTGGGCGCTCAGCTCGATGCAGTACTTGGGGTGCTTGGAGTCTCTATGGAATAAAGACACACTTGTCTAGCCCCAGAGAAACCCTCTCTCCACTTCCTTGGCTGACCCTCCTCTTTTTAAGCCCCATAGACTAACCTGGGAGGAAGTCCAGCCCCCAAGCAGATGACCCTGGGATTATGTCCACCTCTACCACTTAGCAGTGTGACCTTAGATACTATCAAGTGTGTTTTCCTACCTTGTCTCCCTCCCGCTTTCACTATGGTGGTCTGTGTGATAGATAATCTGCATTTAATAGTTTTCAGGGCCAGGCACAGTGTGGTTCACTTTTGTAATCCCAGCTACTGAGGCAGGAGGCTGAGGCAGGAGGATTGCCTGAGCCCAGGTATTGGAGGCTACAGCGAGCTATGATCAGGCCACTGTACTCCAGCCTGGGTCACAGGGCAAGACTTTGTCTCTTAAAAAATACCAAAACACGATTTTCAGCGAGTTTATCTTAGAGCAGCCTAGCCAGTGCAAGTGGGCTTAGGCAGCTCACTAATTTATCAGAAAGGGATGAAGGACTCCCCTGGGCAAGTGCACTGTTTTCAGTTTCCTGGCCTCTCAATCAGTTTCTGTCCTCCAGAAAGTGGGGGCTTCCTGCTCACCGACCCCAGGCTCGGCCCACTCTTCTCATCACATCTGATGACTATGAGTCTCCCACAGGTCTCTGGGCTCTTTCCAATCTACGCTCTGTCCAGCAGAGTAAGCTTTGTAAAATGTCAGTGGATTATATTATTCTTCTGATTAAAGCCCCATGATTTTCCACTACACTTCAGGTAAGATCCAAAATCTTTGCCATGCCCTCCAGGTCCTACACAAGCAGACCCTGGTCTCAAGCTCAGCTCTTTCCACCCTCTTCCTTGCCCACCAAGCTCAAGTAGCACATGCCAACGTCTTTCCCACCTTGAGGGTGCCTACAACACTCTTCTCCCACTTTTTGAACTTTTTGAACCAGCTCCTTTTTACCCTTCAAGCCACATCCTCAGACAGGTACTCCAGATCACCCTTACCCCACTATTTTTCCCATTAAGCCTGCATTCTCCCTCTATAGCACTCACCCAATTTGCAATAATATCTTGTTGACTTTAATTTGTCTTCCCCATGAGGGCAGGGACTGCAGGGACTATATTTATTTTATTCATCAACATATCCCCAATACCTTGCACAGTGCCTAATGCATAATAGGCACTCAATAAATATTTCTTGAATTTAAAAAAAAAGGAACGTTATTCAGAATATCAAAGAAGTGCATAAGGAAGTGTCCTGTACACTGTAAGGTAATATAACAAACACAGGAGACTGTTTTATCTCCTCCCATTTCTGACTGCGTTTTGCATGCACCACAGCCACCCAGCCTGGTCCCTCACTTTGCAAGCCCCCACCTCACAAGCTTCCAGATGTCCCCCTGTGCTCATGGGCTCAGACTCCTTTATGAGTTCTCAGCTCTTCCCAGTCCCAAATCCAGAACCAAAGCCCCTGCTCATCTTGCAAGCCCCTGACACCACCAGTTCTCTGAGCTGTTCCTTCTGGCCCCAGAGACCACGGACATGGCTACCTTCTCAATATATAGATATTCCCGTTGCGGCAGGCGGCAGCAAGCCGGAACTCAACATCAAACTGGCCGGAAGCTTCCAGGAAGACGGGAACGCTGGGAAGGCTCATCTGCAAAGAAGAGACTCAAATACCCTGATTTCTCTGGAGCCCCTATCCCTCCCACTCTTGAAGTAACATGTATAAGTTAATTTCTTGTCTAAAGTCCCAATCTTCTCACTCACACCCCGTTGGTCACAGTACAAACTCATGCAATTTTTCTGGGGGGGATCTCAGCAACGTGCAGCAAGAGCCTTTTAGTATGTACCTTTGACTAAACTATGCCACTTCTAGGACTGCATCCTAAGGAAGTACTGAAACAAGCACGAAAAGGAGTTTGGGCAAGGAATTCTACAGTGGTGGTGTTATTGTAATAGTGGTCAAAAATGGAAAACAACTTGAACAACAATAGGAGACTGGGTAAATGAGCCATGGTACATCTATGTTATGGATATTGTATACCAAAACTTTAATAGGAGATATTGGTAGGTGGTGGGATTTTTATATATATATATATATACACACACACACACACATATATATATCTTTATGTTTATTTACAGTTTCTAATTTTTCTTTAATGAATGTGTATTACCAAGAACTAACTGGGGGCCAGGTGCGGTGGCTCACACCTATAATCCTAGCACTCTGGGAGGCTGAGGAGGGCGGATCACTCAAGGTCAGGAGTTGGAAACCAGCCTGAGCAAGAGCAAGACACATCTCTACTAAAATTACAAAGAAATTAACTGACCAACTAAAAATACATAGAAAAAATTAGTCAGGCACAGTGGCACATGCCTGTAGTCCTAGCTACTCGGGAGGCTGAGGCAGAAGGATCGCTTGAGCCCAGGAGATTGAGGTTGCTGTGAGCTAGGTTGCTAGGCTGACGCCTCGGCACTCTAGCCAGGGCAACAGAGTGAGACTCTATCTCAAAAAAAAAAGAACTGGGGAGCGTGGGGAAGGAATGCAGCCTGGGCCTTGGGTACGCCCAGGGCCAGACCCAACACTGACCTTGGCCAAAATGGTGAAGGCCTCAGGGTCAAGCACCAGGAGCTCCTTGTTCTCACAGCCCAGCACCAGGCACGACACGGCATCCTCATCAGACAGGTTCTTTTTCAAGGTGGTCATGGTAGTGATGACTGTCTGCAAAAGGACTCTGGGGGTCACCCTGGGAACCCCTACTCACCATCCCCCCAGAATCCCCCAAGATGCCACAGGAGGGAAGAGGGCAAAGGAAAAGGAAGTACAGAGATGTGAAAGATTTATGTACAACGGTTTTTATTGCACCAAAAGCACGATGAGCTCCTTTTTTGCCACCCAGAACAATTCCAGAAAAATGGAGTTCTTAGAGCCTATGTAATGCTCAAAATATATTAGATACTAAAGGGTAGCAGGATTTAAAAGTGTATTTATAAAGATAATATACCGAAATGGTAAGAATGGGTATCTCTAGGTAGTGAAATTATAGTCACTTATATAATATTTCTCCTTTACACTTCTCTTTATTTTCTAAAATTTCTGTAATAAAAATGTTATCTTTACCCCAAGAAAAGAAAAGTCATATGCAAGTTATATAATGTTTTACATCTTGATATTAAAAACTGTTGACTGGAAGTGGAGAAGCCACTGAGCTTGGTGACCTTATACATGGGGCATGGCTGGCAGGGAAACAGCAAAGTGAAACTGCTCAGGTTTGTA